>JARNME010000048.1:0-150113 GCA_030179655.1 Scaptomyza flava | reverse complement strand
AACTCTTTGTGAAGGGGCCCGATGCGGCCTACTTCACACCCCCCCCCCCCCCCCATTCTTGGGTAGCGTGACAGTCACGTGTCCATACGCGTTCCTTGTCACGCCGTGTAGCTCCCCGTCCACCTCCACCTTGAACCTGGAACGGTGGGCTCTCGACGTATAGTATTCCAACGCTTCTGATATGGCCGCGACCACGGCGTCGGTCAGCTCGTCCTCGTCCAGGAAGACAGCCCAATTGGCGGGGCGTATCGCCCACCCTTTCGACGGTACTACCTGCTCCTGGGTTGGCGGCTCTGTCGTCGTCGCCGACTCTAACCCGGCCCCTACAGATTCCAGGCCCTCCTGCTACAATTCTATGACATCCTTGGGCGGAACGACTGCGTCCTCCACTCTTCGCCCCTCCTCGCTCGTTCCTGCCATGTCTTCTACACCCCTTCCAGCTGCGGGTGCTCCTTCAACGGGTCTGCAGCCACGCTGAGCTCCACCGGTGGGTGTCCGATCGGTTGCCAGGCGTTCAGGTTGTGAAGCGGCCTCTTCGGCATCCGGGCTCGGTGCTCGGAAGCCAGGTATCTTCACGAACACCGTGGACGTCTCCACCGTCATAAAAATGATTCCGCCCTCCGCGACACAGGCGGTCTCTTTCCGGTGGCGGTGCAGCGTGTGCCTGTACGTCGAAGGCGCTGGGCTTCGCTGCTCCTGTTCGGGACCCTCGGTGGTACCCTCGCTGTCCTCTTCGTCACCGCTGCTGATCACATAAGGGAATTGGTTGCTCATCTTGGGTATTCTCTGGGATTTATAAAAACAATCGGTAAGTCTTAATTGATGATCGGGCCTTCTGAATTCAAATTTGGTAAGTGTTAATAAAAAAAAAGAATAAAGAGATTAATTAAAACTGTGACAAGTCTGCTCTTTGTCAGGCGCTCGGTCGGGTTGGTCATCTTCTCCGTGCCCCTCTCCCTCGTGATAGAATGGCTTCAGTTGCGCAATGCTGGCGAGTTTGCTCTTTCTTTGTCCTTCCTTTACCAATCGCACGATATTCGGTGATACGAAGTTTTTCACGAGGAACGGGCCATCGAACTTGGGAGCGAGTTTTGCCACGAACCCTTCACTGGCTTTAGAGAGTTGGTGTGCTCTTAGTAGCACCAACGTATTGAGTCCTGGTCGCCATTCTCTTCTGCTGAGGTTATAGTTCCTCCCTTGGTCCTTCGACGCTCGCTGTAAATTTGTCTGAACGATACTTAAAACTTAATCTTCTTGCCCGGTCTTCTGGCGCCCAACGAGTTCAAAAATGACTTAAAATTCCGGCTCGTAAATTGTACACCGTTGTCGCAAACAAACTTTCTGGTTATGCTAAATCGACAAAATACACGCTCACGGAACGCCTTCGTTTCCTCTGATCTTCATCGATGCACAGCTTCCAGGGGATGTAGTCGTCGTCATCCGCACGGTGTCCGAGGTTTCTATAGAGTTGATCGTTCTCTACCATATAATAGGCGTATTTCACTGGGTCTTTAGCAATCTTTTCTTTCATCCTCTCGATCCACTTGCCGGACGATTTTTCCTGTACCGCTTAATGAAAGTTCTCCACGGGTTGCCAGGATAAGGCGTCCGCTACTACGTTGAGCTTCCCTCGTCTGTACCGTACGTCAAATTGGTACTGCTGCAGCTCCAGTGCCCAGCACGCTATCCTCCCCGACGGACTCTCGATCGAATTCAACCATTTCACAGCCATATGGTCGGTAACTACCTCGAACCGATATCCTTCCAGGTAGCATCTCATCTTCCGGATTGACCATACGATAGCCAGACACTCTTTTTAATAATAATAATAATAATCATTTTCTTCAGCCTTATTCAGCTTCCGACTCGTGTAAGCTATCACGCGTTCCTGTTGATCAATCGACTGTGTGAGTACCGCTCCGAGACCAAAATCGCTGGCGTCCGTCTGCAGAACAAATTGTTCCGCAAAATCCGGGCAAGCCAGGACCGGTGCGGTTGTCAAGCTATGTTTGAGGGTCTCTAGCGCTGCCTGTTGTTCCTCTCCCCATGACCATTTCCTCGATTTTTTTAACAAAACGGTGATCGGTTGCATTACCGTAGCCAAATTCGGTACGAATCGTCGATACCAGGATGCCATGCCCAGGCAACGTCACAACTCCTTACAATTGGTTGGGGCCTTCAAGTTCCGGATCGCTTCTACTTTGGCGGGGTCGGTTTTGATCCCGTCTCCGCTCACTAGGTGTCCCAGGTATATCAGCTCCTTCAGAAAAACAAGTGGAAACGTTGCAGTCGGACGCAACTGACTGCGGCATACTCGATACCAGTATTAAAACCGGTAAAAAGAGGCCTGATTGCAAAGGGGTACGGATGGGGCAGGGGTTTACGCTGCCTTAAAGATTCTCCGATGCAGATGGGGATGCCACCAACTATCTCCCTTCCAAATTTGGTGACTCTAGCTCAAAGTTTGTAAGATCTGTGGAAAGGGGGGCTGGGGGCGGTATGGGTGGGTGCGGCATCTAAATGTTTACTGCAGATCTTTGTGAAATGGGTGGGTGTGGCTCCAAATCTTTGATGCAGTTCTTTGGGGGTCGTTACTAGCTATCTTAATGCCAAATTTGAAGGCTCTAGCTCCACTACTCTGGAAGATACACGCTTATCCGTTTTTGACGAAGCGTTGGGGTGGATGGGAGCGGCTAGGGCAGTATCGGTAGGCGTGGCCACCAAACTTTTGATGCAGTTTTTGGGGAGTCATCATCACCTATCTTGGCACCAAATTTGGTGGCTCTTGCTATAAAACTGTGGGAGATATAGTTATTTCTGATTTCAAAATGCGGCGGGGCTGGGGGCCGAATGGGGGGGCGTGGCTCCAAAATTTTTGATGCATTTTTTTGGGGGTTGCTAGTAGCTATCTTCTTACCAAATTTAGTAGTTCTAGCTGTAAAGATGTACGAAATATGTGGATTTATCGGTTTTGAGTTATCGAATTTATCGATTTGCCAGCCTCCCAGTTATCGTAGAACCCCAATCTTGACACTTTAATTTACTATCACATAGATAAAGAGAATTGGAAAATTTCAAGTCTCTAGCTTGAAGGGTGTGGAAAAAAGTTGCGTTCATACAGACGGACAGACAAACAGACGGACAGACGGACATGGCTATATCGTCTCGGCTGTTGATGCTGATCAAAAATGTATATACTTTATGGGGTCGGAGATGCTTCCTTCTGCCTGTTACATACTGTTGCACAAAACCATTATACCCTTATTTACCCATTTTATGGGTTAAGGGTATAAAAATAGAGTAACGGTGATAAACAGTGACCTGCTAACAGAATTTTTTTTATACACCGGAGAAATAAAAAATTTCGTGATACCATGGATCAAAAAAAAATTTTTTTTTTCGTAATTAAATAGAATAACCGCGATAAACAGTGACCAGTTAACAAGAAAATTTGTATTACACTGCAAAAAAATAAAAATTCTTTATACCTTGGATGAAAAAAATTTGTTTTTAATATCGTAATAAAAGGAATTGCCGCGACAAACAGTGATAAATTAATAGGATTATTTTTTTTACACCGAGAAAAAAAAATTCGTGATACAAAAAAAAATTTGTTTGATTTCGTAATAAAACAGTAACCACGATAAGCAGCGCCAGATTAAGCGGGAAAATTTTTGCGATGCGGAACATATACGGCTTGAGACGGATTTTGTTTTGCGTTCGTTTTTTGATTAGATGGAGAAACCCAAGACTATCGAGCCCACCCGAGTGGAGGTCGTAGAAAGCAGCAACCCTGGTGTGGGTGTGCAATTTGTCTACCACTGCCATAAGGAGGATCTGGAGGACATCGTCCGGGAGCTCGGATTGGAAAAGTGTGCCACGGTAACTGACTACCGGAAGCTGGTATGTACTTTCATAAGGCAAGGTGTTCATACCACCGATATATGGGCCCGGTTAGCGGAATGGGAGTTGCGCAAAGATCCCAGTGTCGCCTATCCGGGCTGCCGCTTCTGTTGCAGGAAAACGACCCAGGCAGAAATCTGAATCAGATGCGGCAATCCCGTCAATACAGGCCGGTGGCACGGAAAACTTGCTTCCGCCCTCCAACAGTACGATTTATAATGAATTTTCCCCACAGCATGTATCCCCGATATACGAGTAGGGTCGCCTCTAGCATACGGGGAAGATACCCCGGTGAGACAGGCGAACCCCCATCTTAATTCTAGTGATAGCTATAGTACCCATAGGAACGGGATGGTCGTCCCCGAACTAGTCCGTAAGTGGGGTATCCGGTTCGATAGGTGCACCGACCCATTAGTTTTCCTGGAGGCAATTGAGGAAAGGGCGTTGTCATACGACATAGGCTGAGACCGGTTGCCGAGGGCAATGAGCTGATCCTAACGGGTAAGACAACGCGGTGGCTAACTTTAAGTAGGCTAAGGGACGCGACTTGGGCGGCATTTAAAGCCGAGTTCTTGGAGTTCTTTTTATCGCTCCAGCATTTCGACAGGTTAGAAGACGTTATCCGGGCACGACGGCAACATGATAACGAGCCGTTCAAGGACTACTTGCTCGAGCTGCGGGGTATGATGTACCACGCGGGGTACAGGGTAGAACAAGAATTGCATAGGGTTTGCGAGATTTTGGCACCAGAGTACCGTTTGTACATTCGTAGAGGGGACTTCTCCTCTCTGGCGCAGCTAACTCAGATGGCAGCCGAGTACGGGAACGTGAGTCAAAAAAGTCGCGACCGTGCAGCACGGGGTAGGACCGGGGGTAGTAGGTATTCGGACGGATTAGCCGGCGAGGTAACCCCTGCTAAACATTTTAACCCTTTCCGGACGCAACCACAGCCAGGATCAAGCGGTAACGTGGGGAGTATGCTGCCGCTCGGGCATACGGGAGTAATTTCAAACGGGATGATCAGCCAAGAGCGGTCGAGGGCTCTAGGCGGGAAGAGGCTATGCTACAACTGTTCGAAAGAGGGTCACTTTGCCAAGGAGTGCCCCAATCCACGGGTACAGTTTTGTCGGCAGTGTGGGGCCAAGGGGGTCAATACCAGCCAGTGTTGTCAGCAGTCAAGGACGGGAAATTATATGCGGCACTATCCGGGACGGGACCCGATGGGGGCCGACGTGAACCAGTCCCAAACCTAGAATACCCTTTAAGAGTGGAAGACGGGCGGATAGTCGCTACTGTAAGAGTCGGGGACCAAGTAGCGACTGCGACAGTAGATACAGGGGCGACTAGGAGTTTTATTAGTGAGGAGTTTTCCCGCAAGGTGACCCGTGGTGGCGAGATGCTGGCCGCCTGCGCGACAATTCGGCTAGCCGATGGGCCGATCCCAACTCTCGCCCACGCTTCGGCTTCGGCCCAAATTGCAGTTTTGCTACTCCCCACGCTTGCTCGTGACCGTGGTGGACTTGGTGATCGCAGCTGGCGCGCTGCATCTTGCGACTCTCCGTTTTGGGGCGGTTATATTTAAATTCTTAGGCGTTAGGCGTCAATCAAAAATATGTACATCCAATAAATCTAAATACTTTACGTTCCTTGCGTTTATTAAATATAAATACAGCGCACTCCTTGCGTCTAACAAAACTATACCTACAACTTGAACAACCGATGCGCTTCTTGCGACTTAAAAATTATAAATATAATACAAAAATGTAAATTAAATCAACAATGCGCTCCTTTGCGACTTGAAACTATCAATATAATATGTTAAATAAAATTAATCAAATAACTTATAAATATAACTCTTTGTGAAGGGGCCCGATGCGGCCTACTTCACAGCATGTGCTACTACATTGGATGTTCTTGGTTTGTATTTCAGTTCGTAATTAAATTCTTCGAGGTAACTCTTCCAACGATTTAATTTATCATAATGGTTTTTGTTGCTTAAGGCAAATGTAAGTGGTTGGTGATCTGTGAGAATGACCACCTTAGCTGTACCGTAAAGGTATATTCGGAGGCTTTGTAAAGCCCAAACTATTGCGAGCATTTCTTTTTCGGTTGTCGCAAAATTTTTCCTCTGTTTTTGATAAAGTGCGAGACATGAAAGTTATAGGTTTACCTTCTTGTTCGAGGACAGCTCCTATTGCATAATTCGAAGCGTCAGTTGTTAAATGAAATTCGGTCACTTTAGAATAACGTCAGTGGAACTAAGTGATTGTTTAACTTTGTTAAAAGCCTCGATTGCTTCTTCATTCATATTTACTGGGACATTGTCTGATGCTTTGCTTGAATTTCGGCCGCCTTCGCCTCTTAGTCAAATAGTGAGTGGTTTTGCTAGTTTCGCGTAGTCTCTTATAAATCTACGAAAGTAGACTTAGAGACCTAAAAATGATCTCAGCTCTTTGGAGTTTTGGGGATGGTAAACTTTGAATTTGCTTGGACTTTCTGTGGATTGGTTGCTACACCATTATCTCAAATAATGAAGCTTAGAAAATTGACTTCACTTTTGAAAAATTCGCGCTTATCCATTTGGACTTTCATATTTGCGTTCTGTAAAGTCGTGAAGACTTGTTTCAAGTGATGTTCGTTTTCAGTTTTGCTAAAGACGATAATGTCATCGATGCAGACATAGCATATTTTTCCAACATGATCCTTAAGATATCATCTAGGGCTCTTTGGAAGATTGAGGGAGAATTCTTGAGACCGAATGGTAGTCTAGTCGTATTTCCCACCATTGACTGCAAATGCGGTCTTTTCTATGTCTGTTTCTTTTAGAGGGATTTGATGAAAACCAGTTTTTAGGTCGAGGACCGTAGGAAATTTATTGTCCTCTTACTGTCTCCTGTTTCGGGCATAGGGTAGCGATCGGATATTGAATGGATTGGGTGGATTATTCCGTCATCTAACATTTCTGAAATCTGTTTTTCTACCTCTTGCATGAGTGCGGTAGAGTATGAATAATGTTTGCTATAGACTGGGGTATCTTAAGAGGTTCGAATTTCGACTACTACATTCGTACGCTGATTTCTGTTCTGGGTCTTTGAAAATGTTTTTAAATGCATGCGTTAGGATGTCTTTTGTCTTTTTTCTGACTATCGGACATGTGATCGGTTCGTACGTTGATATTGTTTATTGCTTGTGCAGGCAGCTGTTTGATTCGGTTTTGACTTTTGCCGTTTATTACGAGTATGTCGTTTCTAACATCGATTATTACATTGAGTTGTTTCATCGTATCATTACCCAGGATAACATGGAACGTTTTGTGAGTAGGTAATAATAAAAACCGAATTGGAGTGTAGTAGAGACTGAATAAGTTTAGTAGAATGAGATGGGTAATTGCTAATTTTCCGCCGATCGAATTAGCGTAGAAAGATTCTTTGTTTATTTTGAGGTTTGCTACGAGTGAAGGTTGTATATAATTTTGGTTGGATCCAGTATCAATGGAAAAATTTAGTATTTTGCCGTCCCGTTTTAGGGGTTGGGGTATTAGGGTAACGAGCAACGATTCAAGCTAAAAAATTTAGTTCGGACATGTCGGTTGCCTCGACTGGGGTGTCATCGCTTGCTAAGGTTTCAAATTCGTATGGGAATTCGCGAGTGTCTTGTTCTTCCATTAAACCACAATAATTTTGTTCGTCTATGTAACTAGCATAGGCGTCAGCGTAGCCGCTATGGAATTGTCTTTGGAATTTGTTTGGCATTTGATCTGCCCTTGAAGATAATGGTCTTTTTCCAGCGAACTGGTTGTTGTCTGGTCTGTTCATGTAGTTGATGTTTTTTGTCCTGATAGACGAATTAATATCCATCGGTTGTGCAGGTGGTCGTGGTTTAGGGGCTGATGGCCTTGGTGGTACATTGAAAAAGTGTTGTGGTTGTTGGTACGTTTGTTTTGGGGCGAAACTGAATTAAAATTGGGTTTTGGTGGATAGTATAGATGTGGATTAAAATTGTTTCTAGATACAGCTTGAGGGATGCTAGATCGAAATACGTGTTGATTATTGAATCTTTGAGGTTGCTGAATATTCCTTGGTGGTAGCAAAGGAATTTTGTTAGGGCTTACATTATTTCTGATGGATTGATTTTTCGATTAGTCGACACAGGTGAAGAGCGTGTTTTAGATCAGTTGGTTCTTTAATGGCGAGCAATCGGGACAAATCCCCATTGAGTCCTCTTATGAAAGTATCCAGGGCTTTGTCCCTTTAGATCTTTCTAAGGGATGTTTCTGATGATGAATCATGGTTGTTTACGCTTTTTTTCCCAGAAAATTCTTTTAATATTCTTTTAATGTCCGGAAAGTTGTCTAAGTCGCTAATTCTGCCCGCATGTTCTGGTGCTATAGTCTGGTCGATCAATTTTTTAGAGTCAGCATTTAATTGGAATAGTTCCTTGCCTTTTTCCGTTAGTATCTTCCTAATGTATTTCTCTACTGTAGTTTCGATAGGTGTTGTCATAAGAGAACTACTGGACGCAATTGGGGGGCTGTCGTTCATGATATTATCGTCAGGCATTTTTAATTTGGAAAATGCATCGCCTTGTTGGGTAATAGCTTGCAAAAAGTTTGAATGTTGTTTCGTGGTAGAGGAAATTTTGCTGTCGGTTCTCCAACAAAAGCAAGAGAGTGTTATGTAATATTTTTTTAATGGTATGTTGCAATAATTATTATTTTTTCCTTATTTCCAATAATTGAAAAAATGTTTTTTTCCTTTATTTTTAAGTTCTGTTTTTTATACTCGATACCGAAGGTATCCGGTGTCCGTCTGTCTGTCTGTCCGTCTGTATGAACGCAACTTTTTTCCACACCCTTCAAGCTAGAGACTTGAAACTTTCCAATTCTCTTTATCTATGTGATAGTAAATTAAAGTGTCAAGATTGGGGTTCTACGATAACTGGGAGGCTGGCAAATCGATAAATTCGATAACTCAAAGCCGATAAATCCACATATTTCGTACATCCTTACAGCTAGAACTACCAAATTTGGTGAGAAAATAGCTACTATCAACCCCCAAAAACTGTATCAATAATTTTGGAGCCACTCCCACCCATTCGGCCCCCAGCCCCCTCCTACCCCCACATTTTGAAATCAGATGATGACCCCCCAAAGACTGCATCAAAAGTTTGGATGCCGCGCCAACCAATACTGCCCTAGCCGCCCCCATCCACCCCAACGCTTCGTCAAAAACCGGAATGCGTGTATCTTTAAGAGTGTTGGAGCTAGAGTTTCTAAACTTGGTGGGAAGATAGCTGGAAAAAGCCCCAAAATACTGCATCAAAGTTTTGGATCCACGCCCACCCATTTTGCCCCCAGCCCCCCGTATTTTGAAATCAGAAATGGCTATATCTCCCACAGTTTTATAGCTAGAGCCACCAAATTTGGTGCCAATATAGGTGATGATGACCACCCAAATCTTCATCAAAAGTTTGGATGCCGTGCCCACCAATACTGCCATAGCCGCCCCCATCCACCCCAACAATTTGTCAAAAACGGGAATGCGTGTACCTTCCAGAGTTGTGGAGCTAGAGCCACAAAATTTGGTAGGAAGGTAGCTGGCAACGACCCCTAAAAATCTGCATCTGCTACGCCCACACATTTTGCCCCCAGCCCCCTTTCCCCAACGTTTACAAACTTTTAGCTAGAGTCACCAAATTGGGTATGAAGATAAAAATTTACGTTCCACAAAGATCTGCATCAAAAATTTGGAAGCCACACTCATCCATACGTACCCCTGTTCAATCAGGCCTTTTTTTACCGGTTTTAATACTGTTGCGTCCGACTGCAACGTTTCCACTTGTTATCGTATTGGTTACGTTAGTTAGTTCATTGATTTCTACGTTTATTAATCGGTTTATAACTACCTGTTTCTTATTATTCTTTAACTGATTATTTATTTTATTGATTAATACTTCTTGATCGTGGTAGTCTGGAGCTCCAGCCACCCATTTCCACGCTGTGCCTATGGCATCAATTGCTCCTTTGCTTTTCGATTGGGGCTTAAATCCTTTTGGATCGTTTTTAATTTGTGCCAGTTCGAGGGAAAGGTATGGGTATAGAGAATGGGATGGGTTGAGGTCTCATAACGACTTTTCCAATGATAAGTAGGTAACAGCATATTTTTCCAAATCAAAAAGGTGAATTATTTTAAAGATGCCGTCCTGCTTAGCTGCTAGTCCGGTGTCGATTGAAATAACCTGTGAGTTCGAGAAGCCGAGGACTGTCGTTATCCCCAGGCATGTTGGTAAAAAGAATCTGTAAATTAAGTTCTAATGTTATTCTTGAGTACTATTTTTCCTGATTGTGTTTTAATAGTTGAATATGTATTTTCTGCTACTATTTTTTTTTTTATATCTAGGTGTAAGTTTTGATCCTAATCTCTTATCAATTATGACACAGACTGTTATTTTTCTTGTTGTGATACTTTAAGTCAGTGTTTTGTTTTTCCGTGAGTTTTTCGACTGTTTTTTTCCTATTTTCTTTTGATTTCTCTGGGTCGTTATGGACTGTCGTGCCGAAAATTATGTCTCTTGGCTTTTTCCCTTCTACTCTATGGTATGCTTTTCAGTAATATAAATAGCGATATGTACGACTTCACCTGGAGATTTGAGAATCGGTGTTGATTGGATTTCGAAGTTTGAAGGGTGTCTGTCGTATTTGGATTCTTTGCATGTCAGGCATGACTTGGAAAAAATATTTTTCTAAGATTTGGGATTTGTTTTGTGAAGCGTTTCTGTGAGCTCTTCTGTGCTCTTGGGCTATTATTTCGCTTTTTCGTGGGTAATGTTTTTGGGTGTATCTAATTTTGTATGATGAGAAATGGACTGGGTAGAAATTTTGAATTCGTCCCATGATATGTTCCGGAGTGCACATGCCGTTAACTAGCCTTGGGTCGAGTTATTATGTGCCTATGGTATACCGATTAGAATAAAAAGTTGGTTTTTAAAAACGTTAATGGGAACTTACATTGAAGGGATTAGGTTATGGGACGAGCTTTCATCATCATTATTGTGGCTTCGGTGCTATTTACCTCGCTTATTGGGTATCTGGACAATGCATCTGCTACTACATTGGATGTTTCTGGTTTGTATTTCAGTTCGTAATTAAATTCTTTGAGGTAACTCTTCCAACGATTTAATTTATCATAATGGTTTTTGTTGCTTAAGGCAAATGTAAGTGGTTGGTGATCTGTGAAAATGACCACCTTAGCTGTACCGTAAATGTATATTCGGAGGCTTTGTAAAGCCCAAACTATTGCGAGCATTTCTTTTTCGGTTGTCGCAAAATTTTTCCTCTGTTTTTGATAAAGTGCGAGACATGAAAGTTATAGGTTTACCTCTTGTTCGAGGACAGCTCCTATTGCATAATTCGAAGCGTCAGTGTTAAATGAAATTCGGTCACTTTAGATAACGTCAGTGGACTAAGTGATGTTTAACTTGTTAAAAGCCTCGATTGCTCTTCATTCTATTACTGGGACATTGTCTGATGCTTTGCTTGAATTTCGGCCGCCTTCGCCTCTTAGTCAAATAGTGAGTGGTTTTGCTAGTTTCGCGTAGTCTCTTATAAATCTACGAAAGTAGACTTAGAGACCTAAAAATGATCTCAGCTCTTTGGAGTTTTGGGGATGGTAAACTTTGAATTTGCTTGGACTTTCTGTGGATTGGTTGCTACACCATTATCTCAAATAATGAAGCTTAGAAAATTGACTTCACTTTTGAAAAATTCGCGCTTATCCATTTGGACTTTCATATTTGCGTTCTGTAAAGTCGTGAAGACTTGTTTCAAGTGATGTTCGTTTTCAGTTTTGCTAAAGACGATAATGTCATCGATGCAGACATAGCATATTTTTCCAACATGATCCCTTAAGATATCATCTAGGGCTCTTTGGAAGATTGAGGGAGAATTCTTGAGACCGAATGGTAGTCTAGTCGTATTTCCCACCATTGACTGCAAATGCGGTCTTTTCTATGTCTGTTTCTTTTAGAGGGATTTGATGAAAACCAGTTTTTAGGTCGAGGACCGTAGGAAATTTATTGTCCTCTTACTGTCTCCTGTTTCGGGCATAGGGTAGCGATCGGATATTGAATGGATTGGGTTGGATTATTCCGTCATCTAACATTTCTGAAATCTGTTTTTCTACCTCTTGCATGAGTGCGGTAGAGTATGAATAATGTTTGCTATAGACTGGGGTATCTTAAGAGGTTCGAATTTCGACTACTACATTCGTACGCTGATTTCTGTTCTGGGTCTTTGAAAATGTTTTTAAATGCATGCGTTAGGATGTCTTTTGTCTTTTTTCTGACTATCGGACATGTGATCGGTTCGTACGTTGATATTGTTTATTGCTTGTGCAGGCAGCTGTTTGATTCGGTTTTGACTTTTGCCGTTTATTACGAGTATGTCGTTTCTAACATCGATTATTACATTGAGTTGTTTCATCGTATCATTACCCAGGATAACATGGAACGTTTTGTGAGTAGGTAATAATAAAAACCGAATTGGAGTGTAGTAGAGACTGAATAAGTTTAGTAGAATGAGATGGGTAATTGCTAATTTTCCGCCGATCGAATTAGCGTAGAAAGATTCTTTGTTTATTTTGAGGTTTGCTACGAGTGAAGGTTGTATATAATTTTGGTTGGATCCAGTATCAATGGAAAAATTTAGTATTTTGCCGTCCCGTTTTAGGGGTTGGGGTATTAGGGTAACGAGCAACGATTCAAGCTAAAAAATTTAGTTCGGACATGTCGGTTGCCTCGACTGGTGTGTCATCGCTTGCTAAGGTTTCAAATTCGTTTGGGAATTCGCGAGTGTCTTGTTCTTCCATTAAACCACAATAATTTTGTTCGTCTATGTAACTAGCATAGGCGTCAGCGTAGCCGCTATGGAATTGTCTTTGGAATTTGTTTGGCATTTGATCTGCCCTTGAAGATAATGGTCTTTTTCCAGCGAACTGGTTGTTGTCTGGTCTGTTCATGTAGTTGATGTTTTTTGTCCTGATAGACGAATTAATATCCATCGGTTGTGCAGGTGGTCGTGGTTTAGGGGCTGATGGCCTTGGTGGTACATTGAAAAAGTGTTGTGGTTGTTG
Source organism: Scaptomyza flava (assembly GCA_030179655.1). Lineage (NCBI taxonomy): Eukaryota > Metazoa > Arthropoda > Insecta > Diptera > Drosophilidae > Scaptomyza > Scaptomyza flava. The sequence continues at coordinate 137,082 of JARNME010000048.1, read as the reverse complement.
GTACGTTTGTTTTGGGGCGAAACTGAATTAAAATTGGGTTTTGGTGGATAGTATAGATGTGGATTAAAGTTGTTTCTAGATACAGCTTGAGGGATGCTAGATCGAAATACGTGTTGATTATTGAATCTTTGAGGTTGCTGAATATTCCTTGGTGGTAGCAAACGAATTTTGTTATGGCTTACATTATTTCTGATGGATTGATTTTCGATTAGTCGACACAGGTGAAGAGCGTGTTTTGGATCAGTTGGTTCTTTGATGGCGAGCAATCGGGACAAATCCCCATTGAGTCCTCTTATGAAAGTATCCAGGGCTTTGTCCCTTTAGATCTTTGTGAGGGCTCTCAATGTTTCTGACGATGAATCATGGTTGTTTATTTGATTCAGAATTAAAGACAGATGATAGTAACCCGTCTGGTAAAATCCGTCGATGGATTTGCCGCGTTGGCTTATGGTGTTTAATTGGTATTCTAGCGTCGTAAGATTTCTGCGGTCTGCAAAATGATCTGTAAGACACTGTGCAATCGCTTTCAAATTCAGTGGGGTGTTATATGCCTCTAGTACGGCATCGGCTTCACCCACAATCTTACTACGTACAACCAATAAGATCCCGTATTGTTTCGGGGAGTATTGGTGTGCGGAGTAGACTTCAAACACTCTTTCTACGCTTTTGTGCTATGAGGTTATTTCGGTTTTGTTCCCAGAAAATTCTTTTAATATTCTTTAAATGTCCGGAAAGTTGTCTAAGTCGCTAATTCTGCCCGCATGTTCTGGTGCTATAGTCTGGTCGATCAATATTTTAGAGTCAGCATTTAATTGGAATAATTCCTTGCCTTTTTTCGTTAGTATCTTCCTAATGTATTTCTCTACTGTAGTTTAGATAGGTGTTGTCATAAGAGAACTACTGGACGCAGTTGGGGGGCTGTCGTTCATGATATTATCATCAGGCATTTTTAATTTGGAAAATGCTTCGCCTTGTTGGGTAATGGCTTGCGAAAAGTTTGTATGTTGTATCGTGGTAGAGGAAATTTTGCTGTCTGTTCTCCAGTAAAAGCAAGAGAGTGTTATGTAATATGGTATGTTGCAATAATTATTATTTTTTCCTTATTTACAATTATTAAAAAAAATTTTGTTTTTATTCTATATTTTTAAGTTCTGATTTTTATACTCGATACCGAAGGTAAAGAGTATATTGAGATTGTGCAATGTCCGTCATGGTGTCTGTCCGTCTGTCCGTCTGTATGAACGCAACTTTTTTCCACACCCTTCAAGCTAGAGACTTGAAACTTTCCAATTCTCTTTATCTATGTGATAGTAAATTAAAGTGTCAAGATTGGGGTTCTACGATAACTGGGGGGCTGGCAAATCGATAAATTCGATATCTCAAAACCGATAAATCCACATATTTCGCACATCCTTGCAGCTAGAAGTACCAAATTTGGTAAGAAGATAGCTACTAGCAATCCCCAAAAAACTGCATCAAAAATTTTGGAGCCACGCCCCCCCATTCCGCCCCCAGCCCCCCCGCAATTTAAAGTCAAAAAAGCGTATATCTCCCACAGTTTTTGAGCTAGAGCCACCAAATTTTGTGCCAAGATAGGTGATGATGACCCCCCAAAAACTGCATCAAAAGTTTGGATGCCACGCCCACCGATACTGCTCTAGCCGCCCCCATCCACCCCAACGCTTCGTCAAAAACGGGAATGCGTGTATCTTCCAGAGTTGTGGAGCTAGAGCTTCCAAATTTGGTGGGAAGATAGCTAGTAGCGATCCCCAAAAAACTGCATCAAAGTTTTGAAGCCGCGCCCACCCATTCCGCCCCCAGGCCCCCCGCATTTTGAAATCAGAAATGGCTATATCTCCCAAAGTTTTTGAGCTAGAGCCACCAAATTTGGTGCCAAGATAGGTGATGATGACCCCCTAAAAACTGCATCAAAAGTTTGGATGCCACGCCCACCGATCCTACCCTAGCCGCCCCCATCCACCCCAACGCTTCGTCAAAAACGGGAATGCGTGTATCTTCCAGAGTTGTGGAGCTAGAGCCACCAAATTTGGTAGGAAGATAGCTGGCAGTGACCCTCAAAAATCTGCATCAAAGTTTTGGAGCCAAGCCCACCCATTCCGCCCCCCTTTCCCCACCATTTACAAACTTTCAGCTAGAGTCACCAAATTTGGTATGAAGATAGCAATTGACATTCCACAAAGATCTGCATCAAAAATTTGGATGCCATGCCTACCCATAACGCCCCCAGCCCCCCCCCCCCCCCTTTTCACACTTTTTACAAACTTCGAGCTAGAGTCACCAAATTTGGTATGAAGATAGCAATTGACATTCCACAAAGATCTGCAGCAAAAATTTGGATGCCACGCCCAACCATACCGCCCCCAGCCCCCCTTTCCCCACTTTATACAAACTTTGAGCTAGAGTCACCAAATTTGGTATGAAGGTAGCATTTGACATTCCACAAGGATCTGCAGCAAAAATTTGGATGCCACGCCCAACCATACCGCCCCCAGCCCCCCTTTCCCCACTTTATACAAACTTTGAGCTAGAGTCACCAAATTTGGTATGAAGGTAGCATTTGACATTCCACAAGGATCTGCAGCAAAAATTTGGATGCCACGCCCAACCATACCGCCCCCAGCCCCCCTTTCCTCACTTTATACAAACTTTGAGCTAGAGTCACCAAATTTGGTATGAAGGTAGCATTTGACATTCCACAAGGATCTGCAGCAAAAATTTGGATGCCACGCCCAACCATACCGCCCCCAGCCCCCCTTTCCCCACTTTATACAAACTTTGAGCTAGAGTCACCAAATTTGGTATGAAGGTAGCATTTGACATTCCACAAGGATCTGCAGCAAAAATTTGGATGCCACGCCCAACCATACCGCCCCCAGCCCCCCTTTCCCCACTTTATACAAACTTCGAGCTAGAGTCAACAAATTCGGTATGAAGATAGCAATTGACATCCCACATAGATCTGCGCAAAAATTTGAATGCCACGCCCAACCATACCGCCCCCAGCCCCCCTTTCCCACTTTATACAAACTTCGAGCTAGAGTCACCAAATTTGGTATGAAGATAGCAATTGACATCCCACATGGATGGGCATCAAAATTTTTAATACTGGTATCGAGTATACCGCAGTCGGTTGCGTCCGACTGCAACGTTTCCACTTGTTTCTGTTCTGGGTCTGCGAAAAGGTTTTTAAATGCATGCGTTAGGATGTCTATTATTTTTTTCTGAATATCGGTTCGTACTTTGATATTGTTTATTGCTTGTGCAGGCAGCTGTTTGATTCGGTTTTGACTTTTGCCGTTTATTACGAGTATGTCGTTTCTAACATCGATTAGTACATTGAGTTGTTTCATCGTATCATTACCCAGGATACCATGGAACGTTTTGTGAGTGGGTAGTAAGAAAAACCGAATTGGAGTGTAGTAGAGACTGAATAAGTTTAGTAGAATGAGATGGGTAATTGCTAATTTTCCGCCGATCGAATTAGCGTAGAAAGATTCTTTGTTTATTTTGAGGTTTGCTACGAGTGAAGGTTGTATATTATTTTGGTTGGATCCAGTATCAATGGAAAAATTTAGTATTTTGCCGTCCCGTTTTAGGGGTTGGGGTAGTAGGGTAACGAGCAACGATTCAAGCTAAAAAATTTAGTTCGGACATGTCGGTTGCCTCGGCTGGGGTGTCATCGCTTGCTAAGGTTTCAAATTCGTATGGGAATTCGCGAGTGTCTTGTTCTTCCATTAAACCACAATAATTTTGTTCGTCTATGTAACTAGCATAGGCGTCAGCGTAGCCGCTATGGAATTGTCTTTGGAATTTGTTTGGCATTTGATCTGCCCTTGAAGATAATGGTCTTTTTCCAGCGAACTGGTTGTTGTCTGGTCTGTTCATGTAGTTGATGTTTTTTGTCCTGATAGACGAATTAATATCCATCGGTTGTGCAGGTGGTCGTGGTTTAGGGGCTGATGGCCTTGGTGGTACATTGAAAAAGTGTTGTGGTTGTTGGTACGTTTGTTTTGGGGCGAAACTGAATTAAAATTGGGTTTTGGTGGATAGTATAGATGTGGATTAAAGTTGTTTCTAGATACAGCTTGAGGGATGCTAGATCGAAATACGTGTTGATTATTGAATCTTTGAGGTTGCTGAATATTCCTTGGTGGTAGCAAACGAATTTTGTTATGGCTTACATTATTTCTGATGGATTGATTTTCGATTAGTCGACACAGGTGAAGAGCGTGTTTTGGATCAGTTGGTTCTTTGATGGCGAGCAATCGGGACAAATCCCCATTGAGTCCTCTTATGAAAGTATCCAGGGCTTTGTCCCTTTAGATCTTTGTGAGGGCTCTCAATGTTTCTGACGATGAATCATGGTTGTTTATTTGATTCAGAATTAAAGACAGATGATAGTAACCCGTCTGGTAAAATCCGTCGATGGATTTGCCGCGTTGGCTTATGGTGTTTAATTGGTATTCTAGCGTCGTAAGATTTCTGCGGTCTGCAAAATGATCTGTAAGACACTGTGCAATCGCTTTCAAATTCAGTGGGGTGTTATATGCCTCTAGTACGGCATCGGCTTCACCCACAATCTTACTACGTACAACCAATAAGATCCCGTATTGTTTCGGGGAGTATTGGTGTGCGGAGTAGACTTCAAACACTCTTTCTACGCTTTTGTGCTATGAGGTTATTTCGGTTTTGTTCCCAGAAAATTCTTTTAATATTCTTTAAATGTCCGGAAAGTTGTCTAAGTCGCTAATTCTGCCCGCATGTTCTGGTGCTATAGTCTGGTCGATCAATATTTTAGAGTCAGCATTTAATTGGAATAATTCCTTGCCTTTTTTCGTTAGTATCTTCCTAATGTATTTCTCTACTGTAGTTTAGATAGGTGTTGTCATAAGAGAACTACTGGACGCAGTTGGGGGGCTGTCGTTCATGATATTATCATCAGGCATTTTTAATTTGGAAAATGCTTCGCCTTGTTGGGTAATGGCTTGCGAAAAGTTTGTATGTTGTATCGTGGTAGAGGAAATTTTGCTGTCTGTTCTCCAGTAAAAGCAAGAGAGTGTTATGTAATATGGTATGTTGCAATAATTATTATTTTTTCCTTATTTACAATTATTAAAAAAAATTTTGTTTTTATTCTATATTTTTAAGTTCTGATTTTTATACTCGATACCGAAGGTAAAGAGTATATTGAGATTGTGCAATGTCCGTCATGGTGTCTGTCCGTCTGTCCGTCTGTATGAACGCAACTTTTTTCCACACCCTTCAAGCTAGAGACTTGAAACTTTCCAATTCTCTTTATCTATGTGATAGTCAATTAAAGAGTCAAGATTGGGGTTCTACGATAACTGGGGGGCTGGCAAATCGATAAATTCGATAACTCAAAACCGATAAATCTACATATTTCGTACATCCCTACAGCTAGAACTACCAAATTTGGTAAGAAAATAGCTACTATCAACCCCCAAAAAACTGTATCAATAATTTTGGAGCGACGCACACCCATTCGGCCTCCAGCCTCGCCGCATTTTGAAATCAGAAATGGCTATATCTCCCACAGTTTTATAGCAAGAGCCACCAAATTTGGTGCCAAGATAGGTGATGATGACCCCCCCAAAAACTCCATCAAAAGTTTGGATGCTACGCCCACCAATACTGCCCTAGCCGCCCCATCCACCCCAACGCTTCGTCAAAACGGGAATGCGTGTATCTTCCAGAGTTCTGAAGATAGAGCCACCAAATTTGGTAGGAGAAAGCTGGCAATGACCCCCAAAAATCTGCATAAAAGTTTAGGAGCCACGCAAGATAGCAATTGACATTCGACAAAGATCTGCATCACAAATTTGGATGCCAAGCCCACCCATACCACCCCCAACCCTCCTTTCACCACTTTTTTCAAACTTTGAGCTAAAGTCACCAAATTGAGTATGAAGACAGACATTGACATTCGACAAAGATCTGCATGAAAAAAAATTTTTTTTTTTTCCTCACCTTTTACAAACTTCGATTTAGAGTCAACAAATTTTGTATGAAGATAGCAATTGACATTCCACATAGATCTTCATAAAAAAATTTAATGCCACGCCCACCCGTACCACCCCCAGCCCCCCTTTCCACACTTGTTATAAACTTTGGGCTAAAGTCACCAAATTTAGTATAAAGATAGCAATTGACATTCGACAAAGATCTGTATGAAAAATTTGGATTGCACGCCAATCCATACTGCCCCCAGCCCCCTCTTCCCACCTTTTAGAAAATTCGAGCTAGAGTCACCAAATTTGGAAAGAAGATAGCTGGTGGCATCCCCATCTGCATCGGAGAATCTTCAAGGCAGCGTACACACCTGCCGCATCCGTACCCCTTTTCAATCAGGCCTCTGTTTACCGGTTTTAATACTGGTATCGAGTATGCCGCAGTCGGTTGCATCCGACTGCAACGTTTCCACTTGTTTAAAAAGATTTTATGATTCTATTAGGGGGAAAAATCTTTATATTTGAGCTTTTCAAATTTTTAGCTTAAAAAAATTACTTTATTTATTTATTATTAGCAGAGGAAAAATATTTTACTTTATTTAATACTTTAAATTCGCTTTTAATTATTTTTAAACTTTTTTATTTTTATTTTTTCTTGATTGGCATTCATAGGCCTAAATTCTTATTTTCTTGTTATGATTCTTCTTATATTTGGACAATTTTAACTTAAAAGATACACTTACAGTAGTATTTTAATCGTTGGTGATTCCCGCGACGGTGGCCCAGATTTATCTCTTTCGTCTATTCCCTCGGTGGAGTATAGTTACTCAGGATCCTGCAGCTCACACAAAATTCCGCGGTACCCTACGGATAGGGTATCAGCAATCTGGTTTCTTTATGTATATTCACAATCTTTGGGTTTGATTGCTTTATACTCGGTCGCGTTCACTTGGTCACATTATGCACTTTGCGAACAGTAGCTATTTTTTTCTAGCTACTCAATTTTTCGACGCGTAAACGTTTTTATTCTTCACGGTCCCTGCTCGGGCGCCGATTACGGAAATGAGTTTAATTTCGGCTTACAAAAATGCGACTGCAAGTTGTTGTTTTGGCTTGACTGTCTGCATACTGGCTGGGACTTTGACATACAGGGTGTTAACTCATATATACATAGGAGTTAGTAATAACAGATGGAAGGTCGTTAATAAACAGATTAAATAGCAAAGGTCCAACATGAATCCCCTGGAGAACACCTGAGGTAATAAAAATAGGCCAAGATACAGATGATTTAAAAACAACTTTTTGAGTTCGGCCACACAAGTACTCCGAAAGCCACAGTAAAAGTTTTGATGGAAATCCAATAATATTCAATTTTTGAAGCAACAGAGAATGACTAACAGAATCAAATGCCTTACTAAAATCAGTGTAAACAACGCCAGTTTGCATTTTTTCCTGAAACCCTTTGATAACAAGCGAAGTCAATTTAAGAAGGTTAGTGGTAGTTGATCTACCCCTAACAAAACCGTGTTGATAAGGCGATATAATTGAACTAAATGTGAGTTGCAATTGAGAACATATAATTTTTTCAAAGACTTTAGGAATGGCAGACAACTTGGATATACCCCTATAATATTTATCGAAAGATTTAGAAGAATTCTTATCGATTGGAATAATAAAGGATTCTTTCCATAATTCAGGAAATATAGCTGAGTCAACCGATAAGTTAAATAATTTATTTAAGGGCTTACAAAGTGAATCCGCTTAATATCTAAGTATACAGCCTGGCACTCCATCAGGACTAGGTAGGTAGCCTAGTTTGATAGAGTTATGGTCACTAAGGAGCGTAAACTCAGTTTTAACAGGGACATATATGCAACTTGACGTTTGAACTTGAAAAGGATAGGAATTACTGCAATTATATAAATTCGTTGAGTATACTGATTGAAAATACTCAGCAAATAGATCGGCCACTGCCTGATCTGAACTTGCTTTTGTATTATCGAGATTAACTGAGGAAGGTAAGCCTGAAGATTTGCGTTTTAAGTTAACAAATTTATAAAACTGTTTAGGGTAACGTGAAAAGTTTAATCTACAAGGATTTATTATTATTATTATTAGAGTTAGGCTAATTTAAAAAAACTAAGACTAACTATTTGGTAATAGCACTGGCTACGAGGCCTTTGGCTATGTGAGCTTTCTTAATTTAGGTTTGTTATTAATAATTAATATTATTATTATTTACATTTTTACATATTTACATTATTTGTTTACATTGTTGTTGTATATATTTTTGTTTGTTTTTATATTTGGTGGTAGATGTTGGATGTTTTTAGGAAGGATAAGATTTTGGGTAGGTTGGTTGAGTTGAGGTTGCTGAGGATGTCGATAGGGTTTGTGTTGTTGAATGTTTTTGGATCAGTGGCGTGAGCGCAGGGCATGATTGTAGTAGGTGTGGGATGGTGGGTGCGTTGTTGTCGTGGCAGAAAGGGCAGGATGGTGGTATGTTGGTGTTAAGGTAGTGTTGGTGTGTCAGTTTTGTGTGTCCCAGTCGGAGTCTGATAATTTTGGTTTGGTCGAGTCTGTTTAGTTTTAGTGTGTTGAGGTAGTCATGGATGTGTGTGTTGTTTGGGTTTGAGGTACGGTACCATTGGCTGCAGTTTGCGATGTTACCTTTATGTTGCGTTTCGAATATTTGTTTAAGGTACCTATTTATGTCTGTTTGGTTTATGTTTGGGGTAAGGATTAGGGGCATTTTGTTTGCTGTTTTTGCTGTTTTGTCGGCCAGCTCGTTACCTGTTATTCCTGTGTGTCCAGGAATCCACATTAATTTTATTTTGGGGGCTAGGGAAAGGATTTGGGATCTAATGTTGTTTGGGTAGGTGTTGTTGTTGTTCGGGTTTTTTACTGCGTTTAATGTGGATAGAGAGTCGGAGCAAATAATGAATTTTCCTGGTTTGTTTTTGATGTGTTTAATGGCTTCCAGGATTCCTATTGTTTCAGCGGTGAGGGTGGAGGAGAAATGTGGTAGCATGCCGAATTTGAGGATGTTGGTTTCAGTTGTTATGGCGTATGTAACTGTATCGTTTATTTTAGAGCCGTCTGTGTATATAAAGCTGTAGTTTTTCAGGGTGTTTTTTGAGTGTTGGAAGAGTTTGCGGTATGTCTCAGGTGGTGTTGATTGTTTTTTGTGTCGTTGTAGTGTAATGTCAATGTAGTTGTCGATGTTCCAAGGGGGCTTGTCTTTGGGGGGTTTTTGTGGTCTGTAGGGTAGATTGAGTTTTGTGCATAGGTTGATTGCGATGTCTATGATAGGTGTATTCTTTTTTTTGTGTTTACGGGGCTTAATAAATTTGTGAAGTGGCGTATTAGTGGAGTTTATGAGGGTTTTGTAAAGTTTTGCAGTTTGCAGGTCTCGTCTTAGTTCTATTGTTGGGATGTTGGCTTCGTGGAGTAGGTTGTTGATGGGGGTGGAGTGGTATGCTCCGAGGGCTAGGCGTATGCCGGCGTTGTATTGTGTTTTTAACTTGTTTAGGGTAGATTTTGGGGCGTGTCCATAAAGGAAGAGGCCGTAGTCGATTTTACTAATTAGGGAGGCTTTGGTGATGCTTAGAAGTGTTGTTGTGTCACAGTTAAATTTTGACTGGCTAAGCATTTTATTATGTTTAGTTTTTGGGTGAGGGATGGTAGGAGATTGTTGATGTGGGTGTTCCATTTGTAGTTTTTTGTGATGGTTATGCCAAGAATTTTGAGGGAGGTAACGTTTGGGATTTGTGTGATGTTGGAACTTATGGTGGAGTTGCAGTTTTGTTTTTTGCATATGTGAAGGTGGTGGCATTTGGGAAGGGATAAAGAGGCTCCTGAGTATGAACCCCAGTTGTTTATCTCGTGAAGTATGTTGTCAAGGTTGTAGTTTTTGTTTTTGCTTTTGTTAAAATTAATTATTAGGAAAAGTCGTCGGCGTATGCGTTGAAGTTGATTTCTTTGTGGAGACTAATGATATCGGCAAGTTTGTTGTAGGCTATTAGGAAGAGGATAACGGATATGGGAGAACCTTGTGGGATGCCATTTTGTAATGGTAAGGAGTTGGAGTGGTGGGGGCCAGAGCGTACAATAAGTTTTCTGTTTGTCATGAAGTTTTTTATGTAGTTTATTATTTTAGGGCCGGTTTTCCATTTTTCGAGTTGGTCAATTATTGTGTGCACACCCACTCGATCGAAGGCTCTTGAGAAGTCAAGAGTGACGAGTGAGGTGTGCTTGTGGGACTTCGTTATAAGATAGTCTACGTATAGTAGACTGTCTGAAGTCGACTTGCCTTTTTTAAAGCCAAATTGGTTTGGGTTTAGGAAGTTGTTTTGGGTGACAAACCACCAGATTCTTTTAGCAATTATTTGTCCAGGGTTTTAGCCAGGGTGCAGTTTAGGGAGATGGGTCTATATGAGGAGGCTTTGGTTTTATCGGTTTTGGGTTTAAGTATGGGGATGATAAGGCTGGTTTTGTAGGATTGTGGTATGTGTTTATTGAAAGTTGTGTTAAAAAGGTTGGTGATTCGGTTTTTTGTTTTTTGTGAGCAGTTTTTTATCATTTGGTAGGATATTCTGTTAAGCCCAGGGGTGGATCCTTTGAGTGTTTGGAGTGCTGAGGCTAGTTCGATGTAGGTTATTTTTTCTTCTATTGCTTGGGCTGATGGTGAGGGTGTGTGATCTACAAGGATTAAGATAATTATTGTAACAAGAATTGTTAACAGAAAAAAAATAAGATTTTGCTATCAAATACGAAGGTAAATCTATTGTAGCTTCCGATTTTTATTCTCGATACCGAAGGTAAAGAGTATATTGGTTTTGTGCAATGTCCGTCATGGTGTCTGTCCGTCTGTCCGTCCGTATGTGTGCAAGTTTTTTCCACACCCTTCAAGCTAGGAACTTTAAACTTTCCAATTCTCTTTATCTATGGGATAGTAAATTAAAGTGTCAAGATTGGGGTTCTACGATAACTGGGGGGCTGGCAAATCGATAAATTCGATAACTCAAAAATGATAAATCCGCATATTTCACACACCCTTACAGCTAGAACTACCAAATTTGGTAAGAAGATAGCTACTAGCAACCCCCAAAAAACTGCATCAACAATTTTGGAGCCACGCCCCCCATTCCGCCCCCAGACCACCCGCATTTAAAGTCAAAAAAGCCTATATCTCCCACAGTTTTTGAGCTAGAGCCACCAAATTTGGTGCCAATTTAGCTGATGATGACCCCCCAAAAGCTGCACCAAAAGTTTGGATGCCACGCCCACCAATACCGCCCTAGCCGCCCCCAGATGCCCCAACGCTTCGTAAAAAACGGGAATGCGTGTATCTTCCAGAGTAGTGGAACTAGAGCCACCAAATTTGGTAAGAAGATAGCTGGTAACGACCCCAAAAGAACTGCATCAAAGTTTTGGAGCCACGCCCACCCATCCCACCCCCAGCCCCCCCCCCATTTAGAAATCAGAAAAGCCTATATCTCCCACAGTTGTTTAGCTAGAGTCACCAAATTTGGTGCCAAGATAGATGATGATGACCCCCCAAAAACTGCATCAAAAGTTTGGATGCCACGCCCACCAATACCGCCCTAGCCACCCCCATATGCCCCAACGCTGCGTCAAAAACGGGAATGCGTGTATATTCCAGAGTAGTGGAGCTACAGCCACCAAATTTGGTAGGAAGATAGCTGGCAACGACCCCCAACAATCTGCATCAAAGTTTTGGAGCCTCGCCCATCCATTCCGCCCCCCTTTCCCCACCTTATACAAACTTTGAGCTAGAGTCACCAAATTTGGTATGAAGGTAGCATTTGACATTCCACAAGGATCTGCAGCAAAAATTTGGATGCCACGCCCAACCATACCGCCCGCAGCCCCCCTTTCCCCACTTTATACAAACTTCGAGCTAGAGTCACCAAATTTGGTATGAAGATAGCAATTGACATTCCACAAAGATCTGCATCAAAAATTTGAATACCACGCCCAACCATACCGCCCCCAGCCCCCCTTTCCCCACTTTATACAAACTTCGAGCTAGAGTCACCAAATTTGGTATGAAGATAGCAATTGACATCCCACATGGATGGGCATCAAAATTTTTAGTACTGGTATCGAGTATACCGCAGTCGGTTGCGTCCGACTGCAACGTTTCCACTTGTTTAAATTTTATATATGATTTTGTCTTCACGTTTTTCAATTTTGATTGTTCCCTCCTAAACCAAAGTGGTTTATTATCACTTGAATAAAAAGTGAGGGGAACACAAATATGGTAGTTTCTATATCACTTCAAGAATAAAGGTGAGACCAATTAGTATGATGAAGAAGATAATTTAATTAAGTAAAGTTAGTTTTACGAAAGCAACGGGTTTTTAATGAATAATTATATTCTGGACTGGGTCAATAATAATGATGGATTGCTCTAAGATTGGATGGTAGATATCTTCCGGAAGCACTAGAGGGGGTGTTCTACTAGCACTACAGCAATCTGAGTCCAAAACAAATATCGAGTCTACAATCCTAACACTACAGTCATGCACCCTATTAAATTGCGATAGGTCTAGCTCCAGTAGGCCATCGATCAAATCATCAGAAGTGACTGGTAAAGCTGCCGAACATGTCTCATTCACTGACCATACAACATGTGGCAGATTAAAATCACCAATCACTATCAGACTATCCATATATGTCAACAATGCCGAAACAAGTTGCTGGGCACTCAGATTGGATGAGTTAATGTTAATATCAGAATGAGGAGGTATATAAAAGAAAGTTACATACAGTGAACTGTCGCTTAGTAATATTTTAACACAAAAAAACTCTATGTCCAGAAGATCATGAGAATGAATATGTTCAGAGGAAAAACAAGAGCTAATAGCAATGAGAACACCACCCCCCTTGCGGGAGGCATGATCGCATCTGTGCAAGTAATATATTTTGAAGGAAAAACGAAATAATCAGAAATATAGGGTTTTAAGCAGGTTTCTGTGAGTGCAACTTAATGTGAATCAAATGATAAGCTGTTAAAATATACTTTAGAAAGTTTAGTGTTAAGGCCTCTAACATTTTGATAGGCCAAACTAAGTAGTTTTGTTAGTTTTTTGCCACCCAGGTGGAGGCAACAGGGTGGCTAACAGGCGGTGCAATACTTATCCTAATACCTTAATTATTATTAATTCGCCTATTCGTATTCTTTACGACAAGGTGCTGCGGCCAAAACTTTTCCGAACAAATTGTCGAAAAAAGTTCAGGCTCAATTTGAACAACAATAAAAAGAGGAGAATCAATTTTACTTTTAAATTTAGCTGAAACATCATCCGGTGAAGTATCGGATGCCAGCCTGTACACAAATATAAAGTTATTAAATGGCACAACAACAAGAGGCTTGGGAGCCCCGGCTGTACCGCCAGTAGGACTACTGGGCACAGAAGCTGTCGAACCAGAGGGCTTACGTAGAGGATCATTAAGTGGTATAGGAGTAACGGTGGTTAGGCTGTTAGAAGGATTTCTCGCCGGCGAGTTAAATGCCATCAATGGGCTAGCAATAGGAGTAATGGGATTAATGCTAGAAAGGAGTGGCTTGCTAGGCAAAACAGGTGGAACACAAAGCGGATAACTACTCGAAGTCTTTATGCTTCGGAGATTCAGTGTTCGTCATGCCATTTTTAAAACTATTTTCAAGATCTTTAAATGCCGTATGCAGATTGTTGAAGGCAACATGCATCGACTTGAAACCTTCATTAGTCTGCCTAATGCATTGGGAATTTTCTTCTCCACTATATTTAAGGCCTGTGTCAGTAACTAAGCAGTCCCTTATTTTGGCTGTAAAGCCAGCACATTTCATGAGGATCATGTTGTCACACAATCTACATAAAATGAAATCTTTGTTGGTTGTTCCAACCGTTTTGCAATTTTTGCTGCAGCAAACAAGCATATTGAATGAATTGAATAAGTTAGTTTAAGATGACAATTGAATGTTATACCAAAACAAAGAAGGGTGCAGGTATGTACGTATATATGTTTCGATGCAATGCGCATGATACAACGGTAAAAATCAAAAGAGCGCTTGAGTTAGAGAGCGTGAGCACGAAGGCAGATACAACCGCAAGTACGACGGATAAGACCGGACGAAAGCGGGAGAGGATTGATGCTGAAAAGCGAGAGTAATAAAATAGACAAGCTGTTTGTTGTTAGTAGACACAGAATATGCAAATGCAAATATATGTATGGCAGCATATTTATACCCTTAACCCATAAAATGGGTAAATAAGGGTATAATGGTTTTGTGCAAAAGTATGTAACAGGCAGAAGGAAGCATCTCCGACCCCATAAAGTATATATATTCTTGATCAGCATCAACAGCCGAGACGATATAGCCATGTCCGTCTGTCCGTCTGTCTGTCTGTCTGCCCGTCTGTCTGTCTGTCTGTCTGTATGAACGCGTGGATCTGAGAGAATACAAGAGCTAGAGACTTTAGATTTTGTATTCAAGTTCTCCTATAGCATGAGCAGAACAAGTTTGCTTGATATTATCGGTACCTATTCTGGTTTCCGATATACACATAATATCGATAACAAAAAATATCGAATTTGGAAAATCTAAAAATGAGGGTTAAAGTAATGGGTAATAATATAACTTTCCTGAAAATTTCATCCAAATCGGTTGAGAAACACCGGAGATATCGAATTTAATCGATTGAAGTTAAGTTAGTATTCCAAAGTCAATTATAAATTTAATTTACATATTTATGGCAACTGGGTTCAGGTTCATCTTCTAGTCGTGCTCTCCCGACTAGAGCCTTCTTACTTGTTTCTTTATGTAAAGCACAGCAGCGTCAGTTCAACCGCAAATTAAAGTCAGTATAAACTTGGCTAAATCTTATTTGCAAACTGCTAGATTTATTTACCAGATTAAACAGAGTAAAACACCGTTACAAACACAAGAGAACAATAAATTATTAAGAGCACGCAATGTTACGACCGTCACCAAAGAAAGACAACTTGTTTAGCCAATTGCCATTAGCCAAACAGCTGACACAAGCTGACTCTAGCATTGCATTTATTTTATTATTCTAGCAAAATGGCATCGCAGTGAAAACGGAATTTGAAGAAGTGGAGCAGGGAGTAAACAATTCTGGAAATTATAGAGATAGGGTGAACTATTTTACTGAAACAAAGTCGCTCCTTTTGTTATCCAAAATAGTTTGCTCTGACTCCACAAGTTCAAAAAGTACATGCTCCTCAACAACTGACAAGTTTTTTCAACGTTGCTGTTTACTGCTTTCAGCCGGGCTCATTAAAAGTAATTTTTATTCATTTTAAAGATTGTATGATTCAGATGGGGATGCCACAAGCACTTCTGCCACCAGATTTGATGAATCTAGCTTTAAGTGTGTAAGAAGTGTTTTTTTTTTGGGACGTTAGCACCCATTTTGGCACCAATATTGGTGGCTCTAGCTCAAAAACGGTAGATGTTATAGGCGTTCCTGAATTCTAACTGGTGGGGTGGAGGGGTTGTGCAATAGCGGAATGAGTGGGTTTGGCTCCAAATTGTTTGCTGCAGATGCTTGGGGGTTGTTAGTTGCTTTCTTCTCACCAAATTTGGTAGCTCTAGCTGTAATGATGTGCGAATTTGGTGGATTTATCGATTTTGAGTTAACGAATTTATCGATTTGCCAGCTCCACAGGTATCGTAGAACAAACTTGACACCTTATATTTTTCACCCATCGAAAAAGATATTTGCAAAGTTTCAAGTCTCTAGCATCAAAGGTGTCGAAAAAAGTGGCGTTCATACGGACGGATAGACACCATGACGGATATTGTCCAAGCCCAATATACTCTGTACTAATTATCTGTAATCCACATCCACATCTGTAATCCACATTCGTACAGCTAGAACTACCAAATTTGGCACGATGATAGCTACTAGTAGCCCCCAAAAAACCGCATTAACAATTTTGAAGTCACGCTCACCCATTCCGCCCCAACCAAATGCAATTCCACAAAGATCTGCATCAAACATTTTGATTCCACGCCCACCCATACTGCCCCAGCCCACCTTCCCCCATTTTTGATTTTTAGAATTTGAGCTGGAGTTACCAAATTTTGTAAGAAGATAGCATATAACATCCCATAAGCATCTGCAGTAAAAATTTGAATGCAACGCCCACCCATACCGCCCCCAGCCCCCCTTTACCAACTTTTTACAAACTTCGAGCTAGAGTCACTTATTTTGGAAGGAAGATAGCTGGTGGCTTTGATACAGCGTAAACCCTTCCCACGTCTTTACCCCTTTGCAATCAGTTTTCTTTTTACCGGTTTTAATACAGGTATCGAGTATACCGCAGTCGGTTGCATTTGTTTAATGTTGCGTTTTGTCTTAGCTGTTTTTTAAAGTATTTAACGTAATTTCTTGAAGCTCATATGATTCCTCAAATGATTTTTCCAATACATTTGAAAATAAATGGCTGCTACAATTCAATCTTATATTCTTGTCCAATGCTTTCTTTATATTAGATCGCCTGTCCGTTACGAATTTAATATTGTCTATGTTTTCAACATCAAATTGTGCAAAAATAATTTTCAATTTCATAAGAAAACTGTCTCCTGTCGATTTTTCGAAGTCCATCGATTTCAAGCCATGTCATTCAATTTGCTGTCTTCCAAATAATGGAGAGTGATACCTACAAAATTTTTGTTGACGTACTGATCCGTCCAGATATCAATGGTTGCCAATACTCCCAACTTATCCACTGCTTTTTTTATTTCGCTGGAGATTATTGTCCGCTTTTCTTCTGCTTTTTTCGCATTTCAGCTTAACGTCGTTGCGTCTGGCAGAAGGTCGTCAATATCTACGTTCGCCCCATATGCAGCACCAATTTTTCCAAAAAATTCAACCAGATTGCGATATCCCGTTCACTGCGGAAAACGTGCGACAATCCTGAACAATCCCTTCACTGCACCTCTATATATACCTGTTCTTTACAAAATTTTTTTGCTTCCGTGGGCTGTCTTAAGGACAGACAACATTTGTGTCTTGAAAAATTTGAACATTTTCAGCACTTTTCTGCATGTATTGCAATAAATCCAGCCTTCAAAAACAGTTTGGTCTTCATGTCGAAATTACACTTTTGCCTTTGTGTTTTGGGGCTTCGGTGTATTCACCCCGCTCTATTTTTTTTATAAAATGGGTAAATAAGGGTATAATGGTTTAGTGCAAAAGTATGTAACAGGCAGAAGGAAGCATCTCCGACCCCATAAAGCCAATATATTTTTTGATCAGAATCAACAGCCGAGACGATATAGCCATGTCCGTCGGTCCGTCCGTCTGTCCGTCTGTCTGTCTGTCTGTCTGTCTATCTGTATGAACGTGTGGATCTCAGAGACTACCAGAGCTAGCGACTTTAGATTTTGTATACAAGTTCTCCTATAACCTGAGCAGAACAAGTTTGCTTCAAATTATCGATAACTATTCTGGTTTCCGATAAACACATAATATCGATAACAAAAAATATCGAATATGGAAAATCTAAAAATGAGGGTCTAAGTAATTGGTAATGATAGAACTTTTCTGAAAATTTCGTCCAAATCGAATAAGAAACACAGGAGATATCGAATTCATTCTATTGATGTTAAGTAAGTATACGTAAGTCAATTATAAATGTATTTATATATTGCAACTGAGTTCAGGGTATCTTCTAGTCGGGCTCTCCCGACTAGAGCTTTTTTGTTTTTATTTTTATACCCTTCACTGGGTATATTGACTTTGTCATGAATCTGTAACGCCTTAAAGAATGATGGCAGACCCCATAAACTATATATCAAAATGATCAGGACGAGCTCAGGAATTGATTTCCGTCTGTCCGTCCGTCTGTTTGTCCGTCTGTCCGTCCGTCTGTCTGTTTCAACACGATTTCCGGCCAAACTGCTGAACCGATCTTGAGGAAACTTTCACAGATTGCTTAGATCATGTCGGGTTTGTTCACTATGAAATTTCATCCCGATCGGATCATTCTACGATATAGCCACCATATAAATTATAAACTTATAAACTGCTGCATTATAAATTTATAAACTGCTGAACCGATCTTGATGAAACTTTCACAGATTGCTTAGTTCGTGTCGGGTTTGTTCACTATGAAATTTCATTTCGATCGGAGCATTCTACGACATAGCCACCATACAAATTTACCATATCGTACTATCAATTGTTGTCTCTGTCGTGCACTTCAAGTACCTACATGTCAATATGTTGTTTTTGTCGAAAACGAACAAGTAAATGACGCTCAAAAGTAAAAATATTAGCGAAAAAGTACCAACAACTGCACAGAACCATAAGAGGGGGGAGTATTGTTTTGGCTGTGTGAAGGGTATCATAGTCTTGGCATAGCCAAAATTAACTATGCGCCACAATGTTTTTTTTTTTTTTAATTCTGGCGTCATTGCTGTGAACTTTTCGCTGCCAAAATTAAAGATGAACTGAACTTGAACGCTACAAAGCAATCAAGTAAAAACTAAAAGGTCAATAATTAGACATGGGCACATTAACACCATGGTGTGTAAAAAACAATCGGGTGATACATATGCATGCGATTTGTCTACTTCTATTAATAGCACATTGTTTTTTATACCCTGAACCCATTTAAGGGGTTAAAAGGGTATTTCGGTTTTGTGCAAAAGTATGTAACAGGCAGAACGAAGCATCTCCGACCCCAGAAAATACAGTACGACTTCGGTGAACGCAACCTATTAAAATTTAGCCAGTTGCGAAAACTGAGGTAAAATTTTCTGGTAGCCACGAGACCTTTCTAAGAAGAAGTGAAAACGTTGCAGTCGGACGCAACCGGTAACGAGTAGTTACCGGTTTTAAAACCGTTAAAAAGAGGCCTGATTGCAAAGGGCTACTTATGCGGGAGTGGTTTACGCTGTCCCAAAAAATGTCAGATGCAGATGGGGATGCCCCCTGCTGTCTTCCTTCCAAATTTGGTGACTCTAGCTCGAAGTTTGTAAAAAAAAAAGGGAAAAGGGGCGCTGGGGACGGTATGGGTGGGCGTGGCATCTAAATTAACGCTGCAGATCTATGTGGAATGTCAATTGCTGCCTTCATACCAATTTTGGTGATTCTAGCTCTAAGTTTGTGAAGTGTTTGGGAAGGGGGGGTGAAAGGGGTGGGTGTGGCTCCAAAACTTTGATGCAGCTATCTTCCTACCAAATTTGGTGGCTGTAGCTCCACAGCTCTGGAAGATACACGCATTCTCGTTTTTGTCGAAGCGTTGTGTCAGCTGTGGGTGGCTAGGGAGGTATTTGTGGGCGTGGCATCCAAACCTTTAATGCAGTTTTTGAGGGGTCGTCATCGCCTTTTTTGGCACCAAAGTTGGTGGCTCTAGCTCAAAAACTGTGGGAGATATAAGCTTCTTTTACTTTAAATTGTGGGGGGCTGGGGCGGAATTGGTGGGCTTGGCTCCAGTAGTGCTAGTAGCTATCTGCCCACCAAATTTGGTAGTTCTAGCTGTAAGGATGTGCGAAATATATGGATTTATCGGTTTTGAGTTATCGAATTTATCGATTTGTTATCGTAGAGCCCCCATCTTTTTACTTTAATTTACTTTTCCATAGATAAAGAGAATTGGGAAGTTTCAAGTCTCTAGCTTGAAGGGTGTGGAAAAAAGTTGCGAACATACAGACGGACACCATGACGGACATTGCACAAACTCAATATACTCTTTACCTTCGGTATCGAGTATAATAAGATGCGTTCTCTTACCTTTAAAATTTAAATAAATCGCATTAGACTGTTTTTAAAGCAAGGATTTCATGTTGTTTTATTTATTTTTTTAAAAATTGACAAATTTGGGTCTGTACTTTTTTACAATTTCTATAGAAATATGCAAATTACGCTTTCTTTGTTTTAGAAACTACACGTACAATGATTTCTCCATTATATCATATTCGCAAGCTCTTTTTGCAACATGCTTTCCTGGCCCGGATTTTTTATTTGTGATAAACTTTCTTAGAGCAGTGTCATTACTTTTAATCTTAGTTATTGAGGATTTATGCACTTGATATTCTTGGCATATCGATTTAATAGCAATGCCACTGTCAATTTTTTTTGGGCTGTTGTAAGTTTATTTATGTACATGTTTAATTACTGACATATTGAACGCAGCATGAGTGAACCAACCGATTGAAAAAAAAAAAAAAACGAATATGTATGAATGTTATCCACAGTACATATGTAGATACACGCATAAAGCGCGGGACTAAATTAGGTAATTTATTTTTTAAGTTGCGTTAACAGACTCAACAATGTTAAAAGTTGGGGTGTTGCAATAATCGAGGAGTTGCGTGTAACAAGGGTTGCGGTAACCGAGGTCGTACTGTATATGTATTCTTGATCAGCATCAACAGCCGAGTCGATATAGCCATGTCCGTCTGTCCGTCCATGTGTATGAACGCGTGGATCTCAGAGACTACAAAAGCTAGAGACTTCAGATTTTGAATATAAGTTCTTCATACCATAAGTCGATATGGCCATGCCCGTCTGTCTGTTAGCTAGGGCAGTGTTGGTGGGCGTGGCATCCAAACTTTTGATGCTGTTTTTTAAAGGTCGTCATCATCTATCTTGGCACCAAATTTGGTGACTCTAGCTTAAAAAATGTGGTGGATAATAGGTTTTCTGATTTCGCATTGCGAGGGGCTGGGGCGGAACGGGTGAACGTGGCTCAACAATTTTTGTTGGAGTGTTTTGGGGATTGTCAGTAGCTAACTTCTTTTCTCTATCTTCTCCGGTTGTAGCTCTAAGGATGTGCGAAATATGTGGATTTATCGGCTTTGAGTTATCGAATTTATCGATTTGCCAGCCCCCCAGTTATCAGAAAACCCAAATCTTGACACTTTAATTTACTATCCCATAGATAAAGAGATTTGGTAAGTTTGAAGTCTCTGCCTTGAAGGGTGTGGAAGACAGTTGCGAACATACAGACGGACGGACGGACAGCATGATGGACATTGCACAAAACCAATATACTCTATACCTGCGGTAACGAGTATAAAAACCTGGTGCTGGTAAACTATTGTCAACGAATGTTCTTGATTTGCACTTGGACATCGAATTTGTTTTTTCAGTTTAACAATTAGAATAACGAACGAACGGCTTATACCTTACCCCACAAAAACCATTATCTTTCAATTTACCAGAAAATACAAGCTACAGAGGATGAGAGAGATTGTGCTCGCAAGAAGTCTAAGCAACATCGACAAAAATAAAAATATGGCTATATCTAATGGTAGTGAGGCCCTTCCTTACGAACGGAATGAATGCATGGATCAATAAGGCACCTCCACTCACTGTGCACAGGTAACTACAAAGTTTGCAAACAATGGCACGGGAACGATGAGGACCAGCCCCATCAAACCTGGGGGTTCTATTGGAGGTTACGCCACCTCACCACACAACAAAACTGCAGCAGAAAAAAACCCTTTTAATAATCTTCGTAGAAGGAGTTGGGAGTGATGGATAGATGGATCCCGAGTCATGTTAATTTAGCAGGGAACGAAGAGGCAGTTATGTCATTCAAGCGGCCCAACGATACCAATCAAATTCTTATAAGCGCGCGTACGCAGGCATAAAGTCTCCCACCGCCCGTCCGACTGGCCGAGGGGCGTGCGGTTACGAAGATAGCGAACATGGACAGATGACACAAGACTAATTTTTCAAAAGAGCAAGTAGGAGTAGCACTATGTATCAAGTGGAAAAGAAAATATCTAGTATATCTGATCGGAACTGCAAAGCTTAGTTGCGTTGATTAATTAAGAAGAATCAATTTCACAATTTGAGTAAAAAAAATGACGCCCAGCATTGTTCTGCAGTCAGAAACAGAAACAATATTAAGTTGTAATCTTCAACGATGGTAGAAAGGTAAGTTAATCTTAGTGTCCCAGTTTAGCAGATATTTTGTTTGCACCGATTATGCTCTAACCTGTACTTGGAATACCAGATAAGAGATCCATATTCAAGAATAGAACGAACTTGACAAATATCAAGAGTTTTCTTATGTTGGGATCATCAACTCCTTTCGACCAGCGCTTAATTAACCTCAGGGCACCAGATGCTCGATTTTCAAAAGAGATGATATGCCTTAAAACTTTACCTTAGGTTAGGTTAGGTTAGGTTAGAGCGGTTACCAAGGAGGGATACCCCCTCGGCGCACTTAGGCCACACTCGGCCCATTGTGATGCCGCGAAAGGCTCTGAGACCCCTCTATCACTCTTGGTATGACTCCGCATCATGAGTCCATCCTGTGACTTGGATGTACCTTGCTACATCTTTGGGTCTTTTACTCGCAAGTTCAGATAGATCTTCGAAGAAAAAGTCACCAAGCATTCTTTGCCTAGTTTTGCATAAGGCCGGACAGGTACAAAGAAGGTGAAGAACTGTTTCTTCTTCCTCCTCGTCTCTACAACTTCTGCAGAAGTTGTTGTGTGGGACCAATAATCTGGCCGCATGTGCCCCCACAAGCCAATGCCCAGTCATCACTCTGGTAACAATAGAGCACTTGTTCCGGCTTAGGAGGCAGAGCTCATTTGATCTTTTCCGGCATCTGGTTGGCCAGGTTTGATGAGCAATACGTGAGTTGTGAGTGGAGAGCTGCCATACTCTGTTGGCTTCCATCTCGAAGAAATCTCTTAGGTTGAGTCTACAGGATGCCATAGGTATACCAATGCACTCTTTGTCTGGAAGGAGTTCCATGGTAGTTCCTAATCTGGCAAGTTCATCAGCGATGCAGTTGCCTTCTATGTCCCTATGTCCTGGGACCCATACTAGGCATATGCTAAACTGCTCTGCCATCTCGATTAGAGATTTGCGACAGTTATGCACAGCCTTAGAGTTCGACGTGTACGACTCCAGCGATCTAATAGCTGCTTGGCTGTCTGTGAGGATATAGATTTTACTGACATTACACCTATGTGGAATGCAACTTAGTGACTCCTGAATTGCTAGCACTTCTGCCTGGAAGACGCTACAGTGGTCAGGGAGTCGAAAAGCTTTGCGTAAGTTAAAATTGGCGCAAAAAATGCCGTCTCCTACTCTACCGTCCAGCTTTGAGCCGTCTGTAAAAATTTCTATAGCTTCCGCAGGTCTTGCGGGCAAGCCTTCTTCCCAGTTCTCTCTAGTTGGGATTAGGGTGGTAAAAGGAGTGTCTAAATACACCTGTGGGATCTGATAATCCGTATTGTCTGGTATGAGTGGATTGTCTTTCAAGATACTTGAATGTCCAAAGTCCTGGCCTATCCACTGTTTGGCTTCCCTCATTCGGAGCGCTGACATAGTTGCTATTTTCCGCCCCATCATTTCGACAGGTAGGAAGTGCAGTATGGCATCAAGAGCGTTACCCGGGGTCGTACGTAAAGCTCTTGTTATGCAGAGCGCAGCAGTTCGCTGCACGCTTCCTAATTTCCTGGTGACTGTTTTCTTGTCAAGTGCAGGCCACCAGACAGAAACACCATAGAATAAAATTGGTCTGACTACCGCAGTGTAGAGCCAATGGACAACTTGCGGAGTCATGCCCCTTTTAAGTCCGATTGTCTTCTTACAGGCGTATAGAGCAACATGTGCCTTCCTTATACGCTCTTCCAGATTCCAGTTTAATTTCTTGTCTAGAATTAGACCTAGGTATCTTGCTGAGTCACTAAAGGACAGTTCAACCCCATCTAGAGTTGGTGGCTGTAGAGACGGAATTTTGTATTTCTTCGTAAAGAGGACCAGCTCCGTTTTAGCAGGATTAACTCCTAGCCTAGCAAGGGCTTCCGTCATTCGGTCACATAACGTCTGCGGGAACTTGCCTGAAAAGGCTAGGGCAACGTCGTCTGCATAGGCTACCACTTTGCACCCTCCCCCATCCATGGACAGCAGCAGTTGGTTTACTGCTACGTTCCATAGAAGAGGAGAGAGGACTCCGCCTTGTGGGGTTCCACGATCAACGGATTTGGTGACAGTCACTGCCCCCAGTGCGGCCCTTACGATGCTGCATTGGAGCATCTGATCGATCAGGTGCACAGTCAGGGAGTCAACCCCCAAATCTGTCAGCGAGTCGGTGATAGTCCTAGGAGTGACGTTGTTGAAAGCTCCCTCTATGTCTAGGAACGCTACTAGCGTATAGTTTTCCCTGTGTATAGACTTTTCAATATATGCAGTAAGTGCATGCAGTGCGGTCTCGGTAGGCTTGCCCTTAGAATAGGCATGCTGAACTGGTGAGAGAAGCGATATGGGAATAGTGCTTCTCAAATGAAGACAGAGCAGCCTCTCCATCGTTTTCAGTAGAAAAGACGAGAGACTGATAGGTCGAAAATCTTTAGCTGTTGTATGCGAGGGTTTTCCGGCTTTTGGGATGAAAACTACTTTCGATTCCAGCCATGGCCCCGGGATTATACCACTTTTAAAAACCCTGGAGAATATGTTCTTAAGCCAATTTATGGCTGATTTCCCCGCGGACTGCAATTGGGCAGGAATGATATTGTCTATTCCTGGTGAATTATAGGGTTTGAAGCTCTTAATTGCCCGATGGATATTGCTTTCACTGAGCAATTGCAAGAGCTTCTGTGTCTCCCCGCTAGCGTGCAGATCACAAGGTCTTGGCGATCTACTTCCCCCCGGAAAATGTGTGTCCAGGAGTAAGGTTAGTGATTCTTCACTGGATGATGTCCATTCATCGTTTGCATTCTTGTTGAAACCAAGAGTCTGAGGAGTTTTACTTAGTAGCTTCCTTAGTCTGGCTGCTTCGGAAGTACTATCTATCTCTGAGCAGAAAGTTCTCCAAGAAGTTTGTTTTGCTTTGCGAAGCTCCTTTTTGAACACGGAGAGCCCTGCCTTGTAGTCAGCCCATGTGTGTTCGTCATTTTGAGCCTTTGCTTTATTGAAGAGTTTTCTGGCAGCTGCCCTCAACTCTCCGATTTTAGCTGTCCACCAAGGGGGTTTCTTCTTCCTTTTTGGTTTGCTAATGGGACAAGATGCATTCAAGGCGTTTTCACACGCTTTACTGAATTTTCTTATGAGAAAGGTTGTATACTCGACGGTATTTGGCCCTTCAGGTGGAGTTTCACGGAGCAATCTTTGCAGAGAAACAGCGTAATTCTTCCAATCAGTTCTTCTTAAGTTTCTGAACTGAGTTGGTTTGGGACTTTGGATCTGTAGTATGGTTTCAATATACCTGTGATCCGAGAAGGAGTG
Source organism: Scaptomyza flava (assembly GCA_030179655.1). Classification (NCBI taxonomy): domain Eukaryota; kingdom Metazoa; phylum Arthropoda; class Insecta; order Diptera; family Drosophilidae; genus Scaptomyza; species Scaptomyza flava. Next base: position 111,851 of record JARNME010000048.1, on the reverse strand, counting down.
CTCATCCAGCACCTTCCAAGAGAGGATTTGATCCCATAAAGAGGCAGAGACAAGAGTAATATCTAGGACTTCCCTGCGGTTTTTGATAATAAAGGTCGGGTCCTTACCATTATTACAAATAAGCATGTTGGTACTGAGAAGGTAGTCAAAAATCAACCCCTTACGTTTGTATCAGTGCTTCCCCACTGATGATGATGGGCATTTGCGTCGCAGCCCACTATTAGCCGAAGGCCTCCCAGCTCGCAGTCGGCGATCAGCTGGCGAAGCGACGGATGCGGAGGGTCGCCCTTATGGTCGTGGGCGAAGTAGCTAGAGGCTAGTCGGATTGGTTCCGTCTCCAGCTCCAGACACGCTGCAGTGTTGTCTGCGTCGCTGTACTTTGGGAGCAAAAATATGTTTAAATGTCTTTTTGCAAGTATGCAGGTTCTTTATCTACCTTCGGTTCCAGCTACTAGTAGCTTGTGTTCATGTGTCCTCAGTCCAGAAACCCTGCCACCACACACCCAGGGTTCCTGTATAAGGACTATGTCTACTGTACCCCTCTCCAGGTACAGCAGAAGAGCAGCTGATGCTGCCTTACTGTGGTGTAGATTTATCTGAAGAAGTCTCAAGGACATTCTTCAAATTCTTCTCCACCACAGTAATGTCGGCATCTTCATCGTCCTCTACCTCTATGTCTCCCCCGCTGTGGCCTAGCCGGGAGAGATCTCAGGCTAGCTCTGATGTCTCAGAGGTATAGCCTAATAGCTCCTCCTCATCTAGATCCTCGTCGTGTTCGATCTCCAGATCCGGCTCTTGCACGACGGACTCGTTGGCCTTGTCCGAGCGATACCCCCTAACAGCCACGGTTTTAAAGCCGTACTGTAAGGTGTCGCCGGACTTGGCGAGGTGCTCGACAGTCTTGTCGTTCAACACCAAGAGAATCTGGCGCCGTGGACCATCCGCCTTTTCCAATTTTGCCACCCGGCAGTCGTTTGACGGCAGCTGCGGGTTGCAAAATTGGAAGACCTTTAGGATCTCGGCCGGATCATCGGGTTTTGCCGATACCCATACTCTAGCCCTAGGCCTGCTGGGCACATCCTTCCAGTCCACAGCCTCCAACTTGGCCCCAGGGTAGACTTCACCCAGGGCAGAAATGGCCTCTTTGTAGATCTTGGCTGAGTGCATATCAGCGCATGCCACCACCTTCACGCAACCTTGATGCCAGCCGGCATCTTGGCATACGGGCGGTGGTCCTCCATTTGCCAGCATGATCTGCATAAAGGCTCCTTGCAGCTCGTTCTCCACCCACGGCCACTGACTCCTCGGGATTTGGCCCCCCTCGCTGCCCTTATCCAGGACACCGAGAAGAACCTTACCCCTCGTCACCTCGGCGAAGGATTTCGTCCCGAGCTGCTGGCGCGACCGCTTGGCTTGTGGTGCGCTACTAGCTTCCGGTAGCTACCGCTTTGGCTTAGCGGCATCTGGCTCTTTCGCTGGAGCTGGATGAAATCAATTTTGCCCACTCCACCAGCTGCGAACCTTCTGGCGATGTTTCTGTGCCAGACAGGTTCCGGGTCAAGATACCCGCAGCACGTCTCTTGTCGTTGTACGACGGTTTCTTAGGTCCGGGCATGCTCGGCTTTATCGAGATTGAGTCCCGGTTTGGGGTGGAGGCTGAGCCCGCCGCATGTATGCTCTGCGGAGCTCTAACCGGCACCTTGTATCCAGGTCTCGCCCCACGACTCAGCTGCCTGTCCGGAACCTTACCGCGTACACCTGGAATAGCACTGCCCGCTGGCTTACCGGGCAGCGCAGAAGATGAGGATTGTTAGTCCCATCCGACTTTGGGCGAGTGTCAAATAAATTACGCAAGCAAGCAAGGGCCCGAGCCGTTCTGTGAGCTAGTAATATCAATTTGTAAATAAAGACTTAGGATAGCTGAATTATCCAGTAGCGGCATCTGCATCTCGGGCGACGTCAGCGTGTGATCGCTTTGAGTGATGTGGCCACGTGTCGAGTGACTCGTCGCTCAAGTTGCTTACTTCTTAAAATAAATAAAGCCGTATTTACCGATAGAGGAAATTAAAGTATTTGCATAAACCAAACTTGAGAAGATTATGGAGCGTTCTATCTTTTTTATCAAAATCTACAAAGTATTATTATTACAATTGAAGTTGGAGGCAGCAGGAAACAGAGCTATTTTGGCACTTTTAAGGATTAACATTTTTTTTATTGCTGGAAGCCGAGTAATGCAACGTGCCACCTCCACACCTCCTCAGATATACTTTTGCCTAACTTTTAATTGGTGATGAAGCTTTCCCACTCAAAAATTAGGTGTTGAGACCCTACCCGAGAAAAAATATGCATACTATGCTGAAGGTACATGTGAATGGGGATTTGGTATTTTAAGTAGAAATTGGCGTATTTTACAAAAAAAAAATCAAGACGAAATCAAGCCCAGCAATAAAATGTGCTCGCATTTTGATAGTCAAACTTTTTACATATTCTAAATTTTTTTTTTATTTTGTATTGTATTGTCGAATTTATGTATTGTAAAGCACTGCGCACACCAGAGCGAATAATTCGCAGCGGCAGCGATTAATCGCGCTCTATTTTCCGCGCCAAAATCGCAAGTGCATTCACACCGTGGCGAAATTAATCGCGTCGTTTTGTTTATTCGCTAAAATGTCATCCTCAGATGAAGAAGTTCTTTTATTAACTTTGTTATCAGAAGAAGAAAATGAAACAAATGCGTGAGTGTTAATATTTTATTCATTGTGATCGTTTATTATAACATTATATAATATAGGCAAAAAAGAACTTGGGTGGATCCCATAAATGCGGAGAGGCATTCCCATGGAGAATTTAGTATTTTGATGCAGCAACTTCGGAATGATGAACAAAGATTTCACATATATTTTAGAATGACCTCCACCTGCTTCGATTACCTTTTGAAGTTGATCGAAGTTGATATTAAAAAGCAGCACACACATTACAGGGAGCCTATTTCACCAGAGGAACGATTGGCAATCTTTTTAAGGTAATTTATTTATTTATTTATAATAGATAGATATAATAAAAAAATTAACACTAACTTATTTCTAAAGCACTAAGGTAATATAAATGCATCATAGCGACACTTGAATCACCTGAGCTGAAAGTGCTAAAATTGTTTGAAGTTGAGTTGTCTAAATATATTTGTGATGAAAGGATGTTGGTGGTGCTATTGTTTGAATTTTCCTCAAGGTGTGCAAGTTCTTCCTCCATAACCAGTTTTGCAATTTTAAATTTGACTTGAGCCTGTCTCCTCGGACTGAATTTTTTAATGGTTTGGGCATGCGCCATAAACAAAATATCAATATCGTCTTGCTCTTTTTTATTTTTTTTTTTTAAATAATCAATAACATCCTTCACGGACGACGTTGGTTGTGGGGTGGATCTTTTAAAGCGCTTCAATTTAGGACCTTCGGCATCTACGGCAGGAATAGATGTAGTTTCTATGGCAGATAGATTTAACTCATCATTGCTTTAGTCTTCAATATTCGGTTCTGGTGCCGCTGTGCATGGAAAAGCTTCCGTGAATGAAGATTGTTCTGATGGTTCCATGCAACAAACATTCGATGACGTTTTGGCAAAACAAATGAATGGACGAAAACTTTCCATTTGTTTTGACCAAATCCAGGTTTTGTGACACGCTGCTTGCCCTGTAGTGCACTTTGTTGACCTTACATATCTTGAAAAAGTGTCTCTTAAATTTTTCCATTTCTTTTTTAAATCATCACCTAAAAATATAAAAATTAATTAATTTACATTTTACAGGTTCCTTGCAATTGGAGGCAGTTTTTATACAATTGGACACAGCTTTCGCGTTGGATTTTCAACAGTTAGTAGCATTGTAACGGAAGTTGGCGAAGCAATTGTCAAAAATCTAGAAACAACTTACATGCCTGAGCCTACTGAAGCTATGTGGAAGCAATCAGCAGAAAATTTTTTAAGTAGGTGGCCGTTTCCAAACTGCATTGGATGCATTGATGGAAAACATATCACAATCAAACGTCCAAAGAAAACCGGATCGACTTACTGGAGCTATTTGAATAAATTTTCTTTAGTGCTAATGGCCATTGTAGGACCCGATTATAAGTTTCTTTGTGTGGATATTGGCGGATATGGCAAAAACAGTGATGGTGGAATTTTTGAAAATTCCAACATGGGAGTGAAGTTCGAAATGAACCATATGAATGTGCCAAAACCATGCAATTTGCCTGGTAAAAATACGCCTTCTCCACATGTACTTATTGGTGATGAGGCATTTGCGCTAAAGCCATTTTTAATTCGACCTTTTCCGTATCGGCAATCAAAACACGACAAACAAAAAGAGATGTTTAATTACAGATTGTGCCGGGCAAGAAGAGTAGTCGAGAATGCTTTTGGAATTCTTGCACAAAAATGGCGCATATTTTACAGGCCAATTGAAACAAAAGTGGAAACGACAATAATTCTTGTTAGAGCTGCGTGCATATTATACAACTATTGTATTACAATGAATAGCGACGAGGATTTTTATGATGAGCTACAATCCCAAGAAGGAAACACAAAAGCATTTTCCGGCAACATTAACAATTCAAGACGCTCAACTCAAATGGCATTCGGGATAAGACAACAATTTGTAGATTATTTTAGTGAGGCAATATGAACGATATAAATATATAAAAACAAAGCTAAATGCAAAAACAATAAAATATATGAACATTACAGAACTGTGTCATTGTATAAAAATTGAACTTGATTTGATCAAGCAATGTAATTACCACTTTCTTCCAACTCCAATCCAATTTCATCCCATATCTTATCTTTTTTTCTGATGTTTTTGTAATCCTCATGCGCCAAATCGTACAATATTTCATGTTTTTTCACTAATTCAATGAGCTGCTTCACTTTTGCCATTGTTTTCATTTGTTTTGACAGTCACTATTGCGGGAAGACATGGTAGAAGTAAGACAGACATTGCGCATAAACAGCTGTTTGTGACGTTTGTGTGTGACGTCACATACGAAGCATTTTTTATAAATTTAAAAGAAAAAAATGATTGATAATAAGTTAAAATCTGCTTCTCTTATTAATTATTATTATTTTATATTATTAAAAGCCAAAATATAGTAATTTAACATGTTAACAAGGCAAATATTATACACATGGATCATATGTGACGTCATCTGCGCAGAACATCAACCAGTTTCTGTGCAATATGATTTCTATCGTTCATGGCGGCAAGCGAAAAAATCGCTGCACGCACAGTTGTCAATACTCAGAGGAAAAAAACGCTGCAGATTCGCTGTCGCATCGAATTCGCCCCGCTTTGGTGTGAATGCGTTCATAAGACGCAATGGAATTAAATATTCGTGTCGCTGCCGCTGCGAATTATTCGCTCTGGTGTGCGCAGTGCTTAAGGCGTTAGTCTATCCTTATGTACTTTTGAAGCATATATATATTTTTTGTCATTAATAAAAATATTATCTCTATCTTCTAAATTTTCAACTCTAAAATGACCTTAATATGCGGATTGTAGCTTATGGCCCGTTTAATTTCTTTATAAAACCATATATCCTTTTCTTAATTCGAAATTAATTATATTCCTATCATAGTATTCTTTATATATAAATTTGTTGTTTTCTTACATAATTCTAGCTCTCTTAGATTCTTATCATAGTATTCTTTATATATTGTTATGTTCTTTTCTAACAAATTTCTAGCTATCTTATATGCTTGTTTTTTTCGTAAAGTGGCATTATTAATACATTTAAAGTGGTAACAGATTGCTTTTATTATTGCATATTTGTAATTCATTTTTAATTTTATAATCACAATTTACGCCTTCTTCATTCCATTCCTTATCAGATATTTTTTTGTTTTTGTAATCTTTATAGATGTCGTGCCATAGCACGGTTCGGCTTTGAACAGCCGAAATTAAGCTTTCCGCGGATATTTTTTACATTCTACTATTAAATCGCTCACCGCGGCACTTGGTGACGTCGAGCAGTCGCTCACGAATTCGCTCATCGCTGAACAGCCGCGAGCAGTGTTGCCAGGTTTTGAGCGCCCGCATAAGCTAGATTCTGGGAAAAAATAAGCTAGCGAAAGCTAAAAATATGCTTAAAATTAAGCTATTTCCAAATGCAAGAAAAAAATGCTTGTAACACCCAGCTGGTTTATGTTGTAACCGATACCTAATTCAAACAAATGTTTCGGGTTTGAACTTGTTACATAATGTTATAATATTTTTTCAAAACAATAATGGAGAATTAACATAAAAGTTAAAGAAAAAAATAAAGGCTGTGTAAATATTTAACTCGACGTACTTTAAAAGTCGCAATGCTGTTATGCTGTTTTCGAACGATTTGCCAGGCAAAGTTCCCGCTACACTTCCAGAGCTCAGCAGTAGTTGCTCTGTTAAATTAATTTCAACCTATTTTTTCACGAAAATATTCAAACCATAACGTGACGTACTGTTTATAAATTATTTTAGGCCTTTTGAAACATTGACTTCTTTTCACTTCTCAATTCCAAATTGAAACAAGTAAGAAGGCTCTAGTCGGGAGAGCCCGACTAGAAGATACCCTGAACCCAGTTGCAATAAATAAATTAAATTTATGTAAGACTTTGGTATACTGACTTAGCTTCAATCGATTAAGTTTAATATCTCCGGTGTTTCTCAACCGATTTGGACGAAATTTTCAGAAAAATTCTATCATTATCCATTACTTCAACCCTCATTTTTAGATTATCCAAATTCGATATTTTATTGTTATCGATTCCATATGTATATCGGAAACCAGAATAGTTATCGATAATTTGAAGCAAACTTGTTCTGCTCATGGTATAGGAGAACTTATATCCCAAATCTGAAGTCTCTAGCTCTTGTAGTCTCTGAGATCCACGCGTTCATACAGACGGACAGACGGACAGACAGACGGACATGGCTATATCGTCTCGGCTGTTGATGCTGATCAAGAATATATATACTTTATGGGGTCGGAGATGCTTCCTTCTGCCTGTTACATACTTTTGCACAAATCCATTATACCCTTATTTACTCATTTTATGGGTTAAGGGTATAAAAATCGCGCATGCATCATCAATCGATGACACTATCGATTAGAATACCAAATCAAATTCATATTGATTAAGTTTACGGTACAATCGGCTTTAAATGAACAAGCTCCGATATTTAAACTGTGGAAACTTTAAATTTATGAAATATTTCTTTCAAGTCACGAATATATTTATTGCTAGAATTTGCTTTATCTACTTCTGAAGGAGCAAAACTAGCTCCTCCACAACCAGTTTTTAATATTATTCCAAATTGTTACCACGAAGGTATTGTGAAGGAGCAAAACTAGCTCCCCCACAACAGATTTTTATAATACTACAAATTGTTACCATGAAGAATTATTAATTATAATTAATTTAGCATAATAATAGCGCATTTACATTTAATGAAGGGAAAATTGGGCCCTAAAATAGGTACGAAATTATAAAGCCAGTAACGCGCATCACTGACGGCAGCGGGCATCACTGATGGCAGTGGGCCTCACTGATAGCAGTGGGCATCACTGAGGGCAGTGGGCATCACTGACAACAGGGCGTAGCACTGGATTCTAACGGGATCGTGTGTGCTCTCGCACTTAAGAGCGCACCAACAGAAACGGACCACGCATAGTAACAGACAACGGCGCAAAGCACCAGAGCGAGAGGAATACACACCCTAGCCAGCGCGGCTACGGCCGAAGCCACGGCAGAGGTATCTGCAGCCGAGGATAGCACGCGCCAAGGCATACTTAAGTAAGTTTGCCTTGGCACGCGCCATGCTAAGGCAGAGGTCTCTGCAGCCGAGGCTTAAGGGCAGAGGTCGCAGCAGCGATCGCGACCGCAAAGATCTAAAGCGGCGCGACAATTAGTAAGAATCGTGGTGCGTAATGAAACGGTTGGTTAAGAAATAGGTGCGGCAATTTTCTAAGTAAAAACCACGCGAGAGATATACATACATCGACACAACAGCGGCAACAGACAACACACAGGATAGCGAAAACATGGAATCGGAATTTTTATGTTGCGGTGTGGTTAGGGTGATACATATAGTTAGCGAAATACTTAAATAAAAAGTGAAGAAAACCAGGTGACTTTCATTGAAGTGCGTGTCACAAGAGTGCTCCCCTCCCCCTTCTCCTTAGCAGCGGCGTGTCATTCAGCTCACAAACACGTGTTCCGAGCGTTCTCTGCACATGTTTGGGGCCGCCGGCATTGCTCGGGCACTGCAAGGGTTAACAACGCGCATTCCGAGGGTTTCTCTGTGCGTTTTGTTAAACGTTACATGTGGTTTGCATTGTCTTTTTGAGTGTTAGTGCTTCCCCCTGGGAGGTCAAAGGCGTGCCGTACAGCCATAGAAGCGTGTTCCGAGAGTTCTCTGCACGTTTTTGTGGTCATCCGGCATCGCGCGGGCACCGCAAGAATTGGCAAAGCGCATTCCGAGGGTTTCTCTGTGTGTTTTGGTAAATCTTGCATGCGTCTTGCAACTTTTTTTAATGGTATTATTTCTCTAGGGTGGGTGAAGGCGTGCCGTACGACTGCAGAACGTGTTCCGAGCGCTTTCTACACGTTCTGTAGCTATCCGGAATTGCTCGGAAACCACAAGAGTCAGCATATCGCGTTACGAGGGGTTTCTCTGCGCGTTATTGAAGGGTCTTGTGGGTGTCCTAACGACTCCCTTTTTGCGCATCTCGAGCGTTTCTCGATGTGCGTGGGCCTGTTTTAGTAGGGGTTGCCAAAATATTCTCTGAGTCTCGATATTTTATAAATTTATTGTAAAATGACTCTGGACTGGACTGAATTTCTACCCCAGCCTTAGATCACTTCTTTACAAACCTTGAAAAATGCTAGATTTATAGCTATAAGCTATTTGCAAATCTTATAAGCTATTCCATTTTCAAATATGCTAGATCTAGCCAGCAATAAGCTAACCTGGCAACACTGGCCGCGAGGCCGCTCCTTTGCAGTTTAGGTTTTAATTTTTAATGGAACAGTGGCACCATTTGACTTTTTTCGTTGCAAAAATCATAACTTTTGAACCAAACAAGATAATCGATCAATTTAAAAAGCATCTGAAAGATAATTAATCAACCTATAAAATGAAAACAATTCTAAGATTTTTAGGTGCCTATTTAAGGGTAAGCAAAGTGGAAATTTGTAAAAAAAATCAATTTAATGGGGAAAAAAAAATATTGTTTAAAAGTTTTGATTTTTTATGTATTGTTTTTAGACTTTTAAATTTTAAAATGAATAACTTGTTTATTATCTTCTTTTTTTTTAATATGTATCACAATCCGTAAAAGTTGGTATCTCTGAACTATAAGTCTTTTCTAACACTTTTCGTGACTTAACACGCCTCAGTGATGAAATAAATGGATCTGAAGATGCAGCTAACATGTTGAAGAGGTCCTCATTTTGTCTCACCCTTGAAGTTTTGAAAGTGTATAGCAATCTGTATTTTTATAAAACTTATTAAGGGACTCTTGTGCTTCTTCAGAGAGCTCTCCAATTGACTAAGACTGATACTCAATTATGTCCTTGCCATGCGCCAATATTTTATGGACTGTCGGGGTAAACTTTTTCTGCGGATATAACTTTGCTAAAAGTGATGCTTTTTTTGAAGCATATTTTCCATATTTGGCAGAATCAACTTTTTCCTTGCAGTTCAAAACATGTAAGATCGTTCCCAATCTCTTTAAGATTTGATTGTTGATTCCAGTGATTCGAGTTACAGCCTCATCCCACTTGAAGTGTTTCCATCGTCTGAGTTTCCGTATCCGTACTTGGAGCAGTCCACTTTAAGTCCAACTTGTTTGAAAAACGCATCCTGTATTCGCTTCTTTACTTACTTTTTCAACATCCTTTGTATATCTAATAGACAGCGCTTCCGATAAGTGTTCCGTAGATAAATCATTTGTTGAATCAGCAAATTTCTTCTTTCTTGTAAAATTTGAGCACTCTTCCATGTTTTTAGTTGGCCTTCCTCTTGCTTGGCCAGTTGATGTGCTGGGCTCATCTCCTGCCAATGTATCCAGGATGGTATCATTATTAAGCCAGTCTTGGTGTTTGGAGTTGAATCTCTCAATCATTCTGTTTGCTTGCATCCATCTTGAATTTAGTCTGGCATAAGTCAAGGCAAGGTTTTGTTTTACATTTTCACTTCTCTGTACATTGCCGTTTAAACTATCAAGTTCTTCGAAGGCAGCCTCCATGAAATTTGTTGGTGTGTCTGACTTCCTAAACAGGTCAAATAATTGTTGATTGTTCAATGACATGTTTGAAGAGCAATAAGTACTTGTCTCGCCAATTTTCAGTCTTAGACTAATCCAGAGATTATGATTGTTTTTCAATATATAGTCTAATCTACTACCTGATAGATGCCGTTTGGATCAAGGGTTCAAGAAAAGAGTTAGCTTTCATGCCTGCAAAATTTTTCGACTATTTGTTATATATTTGGGCTTTGGTCAATTTGTGCAATAAGCGTACTACGCACGTGTCCGAATAAGATGCCTACCTATATGGGATGTTACTACTTGAACACCAGGGCAATTTCTATGTATGGTGCGTATCAGGTAGTTTATTTGTATATCCTGTAACTGCAACTGAGTTTAGGAACCAAAATTAACCAAAGGGTTCCAGGAAAGCATAACTGAATGAAAAAACAATAAGGAACGCATCAATGACGATAAGAATGGGTTTTCACGGTTATGTGTCATAAATGGCCCAGAAATGCATGCAACACATTTTTACCTATGACTTTTTCACTATTTTACCTCAAAAAACCACAGAGGCAAATTCGGACAGCTAGAAATTTTTGCATTAGATAAAGGAATAATTAAAGAAATTTTCTTAAAAATATGGCAGAGGTAAAAAGAGTATTTTTATACTCGATACCGAAGGTAAAGAGTATATTGGGTTTGTGCAATGTCCGTCATGGTTTCCGTCCGTCAGTCCGTCCGTCCGTCGGTATGTTCGCAACTTTTTTCCACACCCTTCAAGCTAGAGACTTGAAACTTTCCAATTCTCTTTATCTATGGAATAGTAAATTTAGGTGTCAAGATGGGGGTTCTACGATAACTGGGGGCTGGCAAATCGATAAATTCGATAACTCAAAACCGATAGATCCACATATTTCGCACATCCTTACAGCTAGAACTACCAAATTTGGAGGGAAGATAGCTAATAGCAACCCCAAAAAAACTGCATCAAAAATTTTGGAGCCACGCCCACCCATTCCGCCCCCAGCCCCCCCCGCAATTTAAAGTCAAAAAAGCCCATAGCTCCCACAGTTTTTTAGCTAGAGCCACCAAATTTGGTGCCACGCCCACCAATACTGCCCTAGCCGCCCCCATCCGCCCCAACGCTTCGTCAAAAACGGGAATGCGTGTATCTACCAGAGTTGTTAAGCTAGAGCCACCAAATTTGGCAGGAAGGAAGCTGGCAACGACCCCCAAAAGCCGGTATTCATGGCAGTACGTATGCAAGCCGTGCAAGGCTGCGTGGAAGGCACACGCCAGGAAATGGATGTAATATTCATCAGCTCGGGGTCAGAGGTGGCACCCGACGGGCGCTTTGGGACTGGCGGAGCAAGGGCCCCCCTCAACTGGGATGTGGCGGAGTTGAACCGTCAGATCGAAGAAGACGACCGCAGCACGACACCACGCTCGGACGCAACCAGGAAGAAGGGTCGGAGAGCGAGGCAACCCCCGAATCGCCAATGCGCTCGACGGCCGCCACCCCGACGGTAACCTTCGAGAGCGTCACGAGCTCCGAGGCATACCGCGTGGTATTGCGCTTCGGCGACCTGGGCTACCCACCGCCATACCCAGTTAGCCCACCACCAGCATATGGGTCGTGGCGAGTGGACGAGGGAAATTTTCTACGGTCCAGCAACTGGTCGGACGTGACCTCGGTGGCACCCGACCCACCCACCGGAGCCGCCACAGCGCCCGAAAACTAGTCATAACGTACGGAGGAACGGCACGAAGGTGACGCCAGCTCAGACGCCAACATGCCATCCGAAGGGGAGGTCACCGAATGGTTGATGCGGGTGTTGGAAGAGCTTCCGACCGTCGGCGATGTACTGGTGGAGAGTCCGATGATGGTAGAAATGTCGGAAGAGTCGACGGCCACCCACGAGGAATGGAATACAGCACCGGCAGGATGGCGAGTCGGAAGCAAGCCCCGACGGCTACCAAAAAGTATCATCAGCTACGTCCAGGACTACCTCCGTGTACCAGAGGCACGATTAGGCATTCGAAATTTAAAACGGCCGGGACCCCACACATTCCGGTACTGTATTAACAGGAGCAAAACTAGCTCCCCCACAACAGATTTTTATAATACTACAAATTGTTACCATGAAGAATTATTAATTATAATTAATTTAGCATAATAATAGCGCATTTACATTTAATGAAGGGAAAATTGGGCCCTAAAATAGGTACGAAATTATAAAGCCAGTAACGCGCATCACTGATGGCAGCGGGCATCACTGATGGCAGTGGGCATCACTGATTGCAGTGGGCATCACTGACAACAGGGCGTAGCACTGGATTCTAACGGGATCGTGTGCGCTCTCGCACTTAAGAGCGCACCAACAGAAAGGGACCACGCATAGTAACAGACAACGGCGCAAAGCACCAGAGCGAGAGGAATACACACCCTAGCCAGCGCGGCTACGGCCGGAGCCACGGCAGCGCCATGCTAAGGCAGGGGTCTCTGCAGCCGAGGCTTAAGGGCAGAGGTCGCAGCAGCGATCGCGACCGCAAAGATCTAAAGCGGCGCGACAATTAGTAAGAATCGTGGTGCGTAATGAAACGGTTGGTTAAGAAATAGGTGCGGCAATTTTCTAAGTAAAAGCCACGCGAGAGATATACATACATCGACACAACAGCGGCAACAGACAACACACAGGATAGCGAAAACATGGAATCGGAATTTTTATGTTGCGGTGTGGTTAGGGTGATACATATAGTTAGCGAAATACTTAAATAAAAAGTGAAGAAAACCAGGTGACTTTCATTGAAGTGCGTGTCACAAGAGTGCTCCCCTCCCCTTCTCCTTAGCAGCGGCGTGTCATTCAGCTCACAAACACGTGTTCCGAGCGTTCTCTGCACATGTTTGGGGCCGCCGGCATTGCTCGGGCACTGCAAGGATTAACAACGCGCATTCCGAGGGTTTCTCTGTGCGTTTTGTTAAACGTTACATGTGGTTTGCATTGTCTTTTTGAGTGTTAGTGCTTCCCCCAGGGAGGTCAAAGGCGTGCCGTACAGCCATAGAAGCGTGTTCCGAGAGTTCTCTGCACGTTTTTGTGGTCATCCGGCATCGCGCGGGCACCGCAAGAATTGGCAAAGCGCATTCCGAGGGTTTCTCTGTGTGTTTTGGTAAATCTTGCATGCGTCTTGCAACTTTTTTTAATGGTATTATTTCTCTAGGGTGGGTGAAGGCGTGCCGTACGACTGCAGAACGTGTTCCGAGCGCTTTCTACACGTTCTGTAGCTATCCGGAATTGCTCGGAAACCACAAGAGTCAGCATAACGCGTTACGAGGGGTTTCTCTGCGCGTTATTGAAGGGTCTTGTGGGTGTCCTAACGACTCCCTTTTTGCGCATCTCGAGCGTTTCTCGATGTGCGTGGGCCTGTTTTAGTAGGGGTTGCCAAAATATTCTCTGAGTCTCGATATTTTATAAATTTATTGTAAAATGACTCTGGACTGGACTGAATTTCTACCCCAGCCTTAGATCACTTCTTTACAAACCTTGAAAAATGCTAGATTTATAGCTATAAGCTATTTGCAAATCTTATAAGCTATTCCATTTTTATACCCTTCACATGTGAATCAGGGTATATTGAGTTTGTCATGAATCTGTAACGCCTTAAAGGAATGATGGGAGACCCCATAAACTATATATCAAAATGATCAGGACGAGCTCAGGAATTGATTTCCGTCCGTCCGTCCGTCTGTCCGTCTGTCCGTCTGTCCGTCTGTCCGTCTGTCTGTTTCAACACGATTTCCGGCCAAACTGCTGAACCGATCTTGATGAAACTTTCACAGATTGCTTAGATCATGTCGGGTTTGTTCACTATGAAATTTCATCCCGATCGGAGCATTCTACGATATAGCCACCATATAAATTTACCATATCAACACGATTTCCGGCCAAACTGCTGAACCGATCTTGATGAAACTTTCACAGATTGCTTAGATCATGTCGGGTTTGTTCACTATGAAATTTCATCCCGATCGGAGCATTCTACGACATAGCCACCATACAAATTGACCATATCGTACTGTTTCAACACGATTTCCGGCAAAACTGCTGAACCGATCTGGATGAAACTTTCACAGATTGCTTAGATCATGTCGGGTTTGTTCACTATGAAATTTCATCCCACTCGGACCATTCTTCAACATAGCCACCATACAAATTGACCATATCGTACTATCAATTGTTGTCTCTGTCGTGCACTTTCAAGTACCTACATGTCAATATGTTGTTTTTGTCGCACACAAACAAGTAAATGACGCTCAAGATTAAAAATATTAGCGAAAAATTACCAACAACTGCACAGAAACATAAGAGGGGCTGTGTGAAGGGTATCATAGTCTTGGCATAGCCAAAATTAACTATGCGCCACTATGTTTTTATGTATTTTAAGGCTTTTAAATTTTAAATATGTATTTTAAATATATATGTATTTTTTTAATATGTATCACAATCCGTAAAAGTTGGTATCTCTGAACTATAAGTCTTTTCTAACACTTTTCGTGACTTAACACGCCTCAGTGATGAAATAAATGGATCTGAAGATGCAGCTAACATGTTGAAGAGGTCCTCATTTTGTCTCACCCTTGAAGTTTTGAAAGTGTTTAGCAATCTGTATTTTTATAAAACTTATTAAGGGACTCTTGTGCTTCTTCAGAGAGCTCTCCAATTGACTAAGACTGATACTCAATTATGTCCTTGCCATGCGCCAATATTTTATGGACTGTCGGGGTAAACTTTTTCTGCGGATATAACTTTGCTAAAAGTGATGCTTTTTTTGAAGCATATTTTCCATATTTGGCAGAATCAACTTTTTCCTTGCAGTTCAAAACATGTAAGATCGTTCCCAATCTCTTTAAGATTTGATTGTTGATTCCAGTGATTCGAGTTACAGCCTCATCCCACTTGAAGTGTTTCCATCGTCTGAGTTTCCGTATCCGTACTTGGAGCAGTCCACTTTAAGTCCAACTTGTTTGAAAAACGCATCCTGTATTCGCTTCTTTACTTACTTTTTCAACATCCTTTGTATATCTAATAGACAGCGCTTCCGATAAGTGTTCCGTAGATAAATCATTTGTTGAATCAGCAAATTTCTTCTTTCTTGTAAAATTTGAGCACTCTTCCATGTTTTTAGTTGGCCTTCCTCTTGCTTGGCCAGTTGATGTGCTGGGCTCATCTCCTGCCAATGTATCCAGGATGGTATCATTATTAAGCCAGTCTTGGTGTTTGGAGTTGAATCTCTCAATCATTCTGTTTGCTTGCATCCATCCTGAGTTTAGTCTGGCATAAGTCAAGGCAAGGTTTTGTTTTACATTTTCACTTCTCTGTACATTGCCGTTTAAACTATCAAGTTCTTCGAAGGCAGCCTCCATGAAATTTGTTGGTGTGTCTGACTTCCTAAACAGGTCAAATAATTGTTGATTGTTCAATGACATGTTTGAAGAGCAATATAGTACTTTTCTCGCCAATTTTCAGTCTTAGACTAATCCAGAGATTATGATTGTTTTTCAATATATAGTCTAATCTACTACCTCATAGATGCCGTTTGGATCAAGGGTTCAAGAAAAGAGTTAGCTTTCATGCCTGCAAAATTTTTCGACTATTTGTTATATATTTGGGCTTTGGTCAATTTGTGCAATAAGCGTACTACGCACGTGTCCGAATAAGATGCCTACCTATATGGGATGTTACTACTTGAACACCAGGGCAATTTCTATGTATGGTGCGTATCAGGTAGTTTATTTGTATATCCTGTAACTGCAACTGAGTTTAGGAACCAAAATTAACCAAAGGGTTCCAGGAAAGCATAACTGAATGAAAAAACAATAAGGAACGCATCAATGACGATAAGAATGGGTTTTCACGGTTATGTGTCATAAATGGCCCAGAAATGCATGCAACACATTTTTACCTATGACTTTTTCACTATTTTACCTCAAAAAACCACAGAGGCAAATTCGGACAGCTGGAAATTTTTGCATTAGATAAAGGAATAATTAAAGAAATTATCTTAAAAATATGGCAGAGGTAAAAAGAGTATTTTTATACTCGATACCGAAGGTAAAGAGTATATTGGGTTTGTGCAATGTCCGTCATGGTGTCCGTCCGTCTGTCCGTCCGTCCGCTAGAGACTTGAAACTTTCCAATTCTCTTTATCTATGGGATAGTAAATTTAGGTGTCAAGATGGGGGTTCTACGATAACTGGGGGGCTGGCAAATCGATAAATTCGATAACTCAAAACCGATAAATCCACATATTTCGCACATCCTTACAGCTAGAACTACCAAATTTGGAGGGAAGATAGCTAATAGCAACCCCAAAAAAACTGCATCAAAAATTTTGGAGCCACGCCCACCCATTCCGCCCCCAGCCCCACCGCATTCTTGAATTAGAAAAGCCTATATCTCCCACAGTTTTGGAGCTATAGCCACCAATTTTGGTGCCAAGATAGGTGATGATGACCCCCCAAAAACTGCATCAAAAGTTTGGATGCCACACCCACCAATACTGCCCTAGCCGCCCCAACCCTTCGTCAAAAACGGGAATGCGTGTATCTTCCAGAGTTGTGGAGCTAGAGCCAGGCAGGAAGATAGCTTGCAACGACCCCCAAAAAACTGCATCAAAGTTTTGGAGCCACACCAAACCATTCCGCCCCCAGCCCCCCCGCAATTTAAAGTCAAAAAAGCCTATAGCTCCCACAGTTTTTGAGCTAGAGCCACCAAATTTGGTGCCAAGATAGGTGATGATGACCCCACAAAAACTTCCAGAGTTGTGGAGCTAGAGCCACCAAATTTGGCAGGAAGATAGCTTGCAACGACCCCCAAAAAACTGCATCAAAGTTTTGGAGCCACACCAAACCATTCCGCCCCCCTTTCCCCACCTTTTACAAACTTTTAGCTAGAGTCACCAAATTTAGTATGAAGGTAGCCATTGACATTCCACATGGATCTGCAGCAAAAATTTGGATGCCACGCCCACCCATACCACCCCCAGCCCCCCTTTCCCCACTTTATACAATTTTCGAGCTAGAGTCACCAAATTTGGTATGAAGATAGCAATTGACATTCCACATAGATCTGCCTTAAAAATTTGGTTGCCACGCCCACCCATACCGCCCCCAGCCCCCCTTTCCCCATTTTTTACAAACTTTGAGCTAGAGTCACCAAATTTGGAAGGAAGGTAGCAATTGACATTCCACAAGGAACTGCAGCAAAAAATTGGATGCCACGCCCACCCATTACGCCCCCAGCCCCCCTTTCCCCACTTTTTACAAACTTTGAGCTAGAGTCACCAAATTTGGAAGGAAGATAGCAATTGACATTTCACACAGATCTGCAGCAAAACTTTGGATGCCACGCCCACCCATACCGCTCCCAGCCCCCCTTTCTCCACTTTAAACAATTTTCGAGCTAGAGTCACCAAATTTGGTATGAAGATAGCAATTGACATTCCACAAAGATCTGCATGAAAACTTTGGATGCCACGCCCAGCCATACTGCTCACAGCCCCCCTTTCAACAGCTCTTACTAACTTTCAGCTAGAGTCACCAAATTTGGTAGGAAGATAGTTGGTGGCATCCCCATCTGCATCGGAGAATCTTTAAGGCAGCGTACACCCCTGCCCCATCCGTTACCCCTTTGCAATCAGGCCTCTTATTGCATGTTTTAATACTGGTATAGAGTGTGCCGCAGTCGGTTGCGTCCGACTGCAACGTTTCCTTTTTTTTTTTTTTTAATTTTCCATCAAAGTTGAAAAATAGTGAAAAAATGGATTGTTGGTAAATATTGATTTACCTGGCCAACCGCAAAGCAAATATTATATATATTTTTTTTCTTTTTTAAAAACGATCTATTAATAGAATCAAAAATAATGATGATCCGTTTCTTAGTTTTTTGATATTGTATCTCAAAGCCGACAAATTCACAATTAAATTGCGAAATATCAGTAAACTTTGCAGGGCTTTATCTTCTTTAAAAAAATCTGGTTGTATTAAGGATTCCTATAAAGTTAGTTAATTCCTATAAATAAATTTCCTATAAAGTTAGTTAATTCAATATTTTTTAGAGGCATATGCAATTGTTGATTTTTGCCACTTTACTTGTTCTAAGGGCGCCACTGTGCGTCGCTCACTGCAAAAATCATAACTTTTGAACCAAATGAGATAATCGAACAATTTAATAAGCATATGATAGATAATTAATAAAATTATAAAATGAGTTACACTTAACGATTTTTATGTGCCTATCTACGGTTATGCAAAGCTGAAATTTGTGGAAAAATGAATTTTTTGAGAAGGAAAAAATATATTTTAACATTTTTTATTTTTTCCTTTTGTCATAAAGGTTTTTATGATTGAAAATTAGGGGGCGTGCAATAACGCCTAGTGCAATAACGCCTGCAGGCGTTATTGCATTTCTAAAAGTGCGATAACGCCTGATCGCGATGTGAAATAACAGCTGCACCATGCGGAAAAAAAATAATTCACCCGCTCTTTGTCCGTACTGTCGGCAAAAAATCACACATACGAAAAAATTATTTAAAAAAAAAATAATATATGTATTGAGCATTTGGAATGTCAAAAATTTATTTTTTTGTCAATGATTCATGTTTATATTAAAAATAAAATAAAATAAACTGAAATATCGTTATTTACAATTTTGTTGCTTTTAATATTAAAAATTTTTGGTAATACAAATCATTTAAAATGTCGCAGGCAAAAATTTTTTTAAACAAAAATCGCGCACGCCTCAGTCTTTTGCGCACCCATATTTTACCTACATACAAATTCTCGGAATACACCATTAATGATTTCGAGAATCAAAACAAGTTGTTAAAAAACAAAAAAACAAAATATTTGTCGGAACTCACAACAGCTTGTTCAACAACATTGGCACTCTTTTTCTACCGACGTAATTGCTTAGAAAAATATTATAAATAATCGCAAATAATGCTAAAACTATGTATAACTATATAAAATAGCTATATCTCGATAACCAAGTGAGTTATCGATAACATAATTCTTCATATTTTCGTCTTACTTTTTCGAGTTCTACAAGAATCAATCTTCAGACCTTGTCGCCGGAGTAATCGTAGACGTGCCACGATCGACATACCTAGTTTAAATGTAAAACAACTAAAAATGAATTAAATAAAAAAGTGCAATAACGCCTGCAAGGCGTTATCGCACTTTTAGAAATGCAATAACGCCTGCAGGCGTTATTGCACTAGGCGTTATTGCATGCACCCGAAAATTAACATTCAATGCAAAGCTGAATTTTGTGGAAAAATTAATTTTTTGGGAAGGAAAAAAATATATTTTAAAATTTTTTATTTATGTCTTAAAGGTTTTTATGATCAAAAATTAACATTACATGCCTCAGTGACAAATTAAGTGGATCGGAAGAGTCTGCTAACATGTTGAAGAGGCCCTCAATTTGTCTCACCCTTTATGCTTTAAAAGTGTTTAGAGATTTTTTTTTGTTATAAAACTTATTTAAATACTCCTGTGCTTCTTCAGAGAGCTCTCCAATTAGCTAAGACTGATACTCAATTATATCTTTGCCATGCGTCAATATTTTATGGACTTTCGTGGTCAACTTCTTTTGTGGAAATAATTCTGCTAAAAGTGATGCAGTTTTTGAACCATATTCTCCATATTTTGCAGAATTAACTTTTTCCTTGCAGTTCAAAACATGTAAGATCGTTCCCAATCTCTTTAAGATTTGATTGTTGATTCCAGTCATTCGAGTTACAGCCTCATCCTACTTGAAGTGTTTTCATCGTTTGAGTTTCCGTATCCGTACCTGGGACAGTCTATTTCAACTAGTTTGAAAAACGCATCCTGTATTCGCTTCTTTCTGAACTTTTCTTTATCTTTATTTTATTATTATTATTATTATAAAAGAGAAGGCCAACAATGAATTTTTAACCTACTACTTAATTTAAAGAGCGCTAGCTGCATGGATTTCGGCTCGCTTTTTACATGATTTTTACAAATATATGTGTGTTTGTGTATTTATATTTTGTTTGTCAGTCCTAAGTTTTTTATAAGTTTTATTATTATGGAGATGTTAGCGGAGGTGGGTGTTTGGAGTATCTCAAGTGGGAGGAGGGGAAGGTTAGCTCTCCACCTGTTGGTTTTTGGGCAGTCCATGATGATGTGTTTTATGGATAGGGGGTGGGAATTGCAAAAGGTACAGGCCGGGGAAGGCTTTCCTTGAAGCAGGTGGCTGTGCGTGAGATTTGTGTGGCCGATTCGGAGTCTGGTGAAGATTTGCATGTCTCGTGCGCTGATGTGTAGTGGGTATGATGGAGTTTTTCCGCTGTCGTTGAAAAGCTTATAATGGTGGGAGACTAGGAGCCAGTCGGTTAGTTGCTTGTTTTTGATGAAGTTTGAGATCAGTCGAAATAAGTCTGGTCTTTCAGCTATTTTTCTTGTTGGCGATAGCGATGTAGCAGCCAATTTTGCAATTCTGTCTGCTTCTTCGTTTCCTTGATATATGTAAAGAAACCAATGAATGAAAAAACTTCATCGTGTAAATGTGACCAGATTTGCGAAGAAGTTTTAAGCATTAATACCGGTATAATGAGGCCTGATTGCAAAGGGGTACGGATGCGGCAGGGGTGTACGCTGACTTGACCCTCATCGGTACCCCGTATACGCATACAACTTTAATATTTTGCTTTGAATAAAATAAAAACGGCTCAGCGGAATGACTTTATATTTTGCAAAGTAGAATTATTTTGCCTGTACAACAAAAAAATCCAGTTTTTAAATATGTACCGTTTCTGTAATTGCCTGTGCAGTTTAAGCTACGAATTGGTCTCATTGTATTCGCGCGCATACACATAAGCAGGTGTCTAGAATTTGCGCTTATTTTAGAGTGTGGATTTATAGCAATGCATGGTAGGTATATACATTAGGTCATTATATGACCCTAATATGCTGGGTTTTCACACCTGCTAGGTCGGGTCATGCAAAACAGTAGCCCAATTATAGGTCGCAGGTTATTTGGTGAAATCCTTTTTTGGACACCTGCATCCTTTCTCGTCAGTTTAGTCTTATTCTGCATCTCGAGAGTGACACCAAGTAAGTGAAGTTATTCATATACCATTCTCATACATATGTTCTTCGCCGGTACCATTTTGTGACATTGCTCAGTATAAACATTGTGATGTTGTCAGCATAACTGAGAATAGTGAAAAGAAGAAACCTAACATCATCAAAATTTATGCTGCAGATTCATGTGGGATGTCAATTGCTATCTTCATACCAAATTTGGTGACTCTGGCTCGAAGTTTGTAAAAGATGGGGAAAGGGGGGCCGGATGCGGAAAGGGTGGGCGTAGCATCCAAATTTTTGATGCAGATCTTTGTGGAATGTCAATTGCTATTTTCATACCAAATTTTGTGACTCTTGCTCGAAGTTTGTAAAAGTTTTGGAAAGGGGGGTGAAATGGGAGGGCGTGGCTCCAAAACTTTGATGCAGATTTTTGGGGGTTGCTAGTAGCTATCTGCTCTGGAAGTTCTAGCTGTAAGGATGTGCAAAATATGTGGACTTATCGGTTTTGAGCTATCAAATTATTTTATTTGCTAGCCCCCCAGGTCGTTGCCAGCTATCTTCTGACCAAATTTGGTGGCTCCAGCTCCACAACTCTGGCAGATACACGCATTTCCGATTTTAACGAAGCGTTGGGTGGATGTGGCTAGGGCAGTATTGGTGGGCGTGGCATCCAGTTTGGGGGGGGGGGGGGGGTCATCATCACCTATCTTGGCACTAAATTTGGTGGCTTTTGCTCAAAAACTGTGGGAGATATAGGCCTTTTTGACTTAAAAATGCGGGTAGGCTGGTGTGGAATGGGTGGGCGTGGCTCCAAAATTTTTGATGCAGTTTTTTAGGGGCTGCTAATAGCTATCTAATCTGGGAGTTCTAGCTGTAAGGATGTGCGAAATATATGGATTTATCGGTTTTGAGTTATCGAATTTATCGATTTGCCAGTCCCCCAGTTTTCGTAGAACCCCCATCCTGACACCTAAATTTACTATCCCATAGAAAAGATAATTGGAAAGTTTCTCTAGCTTGAAGGGTGTGGAAAAAACATGTAGCCATACGGACGGACAGACACCATGACGGACATTGCACAAAACCATTATACTCTTTACTTTCGGTAACGAATATGAAAACCTCATCAAAAAACTTATTCGTGTACAACGGGTCTTATTCTTCATTTACATTTTCCAAATTGGATATTTTTTTTTAATCGATTCCATGTGTATATCGGAAACCAGCTTATGGTATAGGAGAACTTGTATTCAAAATCGGAAGTCTCTATTTCTTGTATTCTCTTAGATCCACGCGTTCATACAGATGGACAGACGGTCAGGCTGACAGACAGACGGACAGACGGACATGGCTATATCGACTCGGCTGTTGATGCTGATCAGGAATATATATACTTTATGGGATCGGAGATGCTTCGTTCTGCCTGTTACATACTTTTGCACAAAACCATCAAACCCATTTTTCCCATTTAATGGGTTCAGGGTATAACAAAAAGGAGCCAATAGGAGCAGATGAAACTTATTGCATAAGATAGAGGAATAATTAAAGAAATCATTTTTAAATATGGTAGCTATAATAATTATATATTTTTTTTATCTTCCATCAAAGTTGAGAAATAATGAAATTATGGATAGTTGGTAAATATCGATTTACCATGCCAATTATTATTTTCTTATAAAATAGATCTATAGATAGAATCAAAAATAATGATGATCCGTTTTCTAGTTTTTGAGATATGTATTATATCTGAAAGCCGACCAAATTACCTTAATATTGTGTTTTTTGTTACACTGAAAATCAGACTACTTTGAAGGGCCATATCTTTTAAACCAAAAATCTGGTTGTATTAAGATTGGCAGATTTTAAATATGTTCATTCAATATTTTTTAGCGGCACTTGAAATTTTTGATGTTTGCCACCTCACTTGTTCTACTGGCGCCACTGTGGGTCGGTCGCTCAAACGTTGTGCTGTTGCCGAATATGTTTCGTAGGCTCAACTTTGAGTAGTACATGCGCTCTTATTTTATAAACATTGATCTTTCGTTTTATTCGTGTCAAACTAAGAAAAAATTTTTATATATGTATCAAACTAAGATAATTTCATAACAGGGGTTTTTTTAAGATCAAAAATTAAGATAATTTCTGAAAAAATTAGGTCCGATGGGCAGGATTTAAACACACGAGTGCAACTATCCCAAAATACACAACTGACTCTAGTCCGGACTGGTGGGTGGGAAATACTTTTATATGACAAACACTGCATTTGTGGTCAGTATTGTTGTTTTTGTAGCATTACGTACTCAACTTTGATGTTTGTATATTTGGGTACTCATCGCATCCCGCATCCCAGCTAACAAAATTCGGATGGCTCCAACAAGTCCAATAAATTGGCTGCTCAGAAAATGAGACTTGACATTGCCCTGTCTCTGTTGCAGTAAGCGTTGCTGCGGCATCACATCGGGCTGCGGCATAAAGAATTTTAATGATTGACATGGCAAGCAGAGCCGGGGAGGCAGGCAGTGACGCTGACAACAAACGACGAACCAACCAACGGCAGCGAACCAAACTTAATTGTGGAACGATCATGCTAGAGATAACGTCACACATATCACAGCAGCGATATTAGAACCGAATCCGTTTCCAGAGTTGAATTGGCTGCGTTTGAGTTCAAGCAGAAGCTAAAACCGCTAAACTGAACGGCGAGCGCAGACGTACATTTATATATTTATTTGCATAAATATGTTTGTACGTGCAGTACAGCCTCGAGCTTAAACAGTATACTTTGTCTACGTTGTTGGTCGCCAGCAGCGCACGCTAAAATAAATCAACAGGCACTGTAGAGGCCAAGCCACAAAAAATTAGTTTCATCAAGCCAGGATTAGTGTCAAAAACGTGTTAAATGGACTGAAGGGTATATGATATAAAACAACTCACTGCGTCAGGCAAACGAAACGACGGCCTCAAGTCTTCTAGCACTCAGAGACTGACTTCACTTGAGACAGTGGCTGTCGGTCAACCGAGAGGAGGACTGACGGCCAGTAGCCGTAGTTTGTGTTGCTATTACTGGTTGCTGTTGTTGTGTGATCTACAACGTGACAGGTTTTTTCCTCTTTTACTACTATTTACTGTTATCGTTGTTGTTGCTGCTGTTTATACCCTTCACAGGGTACATTGACTTTGTCATGAATCTGTAACGCCTTAAAGGAATGATGGGAGACCCCATAAACAATATATCAAAATGATCAGGACGAGCTCAGGAATTGATTTCCGTCTGTCCGTCCGTCTGTCCGTCTGTCTGTTTCAACAAGATTTCCGGCCAAACTGCTGAACCGATCTTGATGAAATTTGTACAGATTGCTTTGATCATGTCGGGTTTGTTCAATATGAAATTTCATCCCAATCGGAGCATTCTAGGACATAGCCACCATATAAATTTACCATATCAACACGATTTCCGGCCACACTGCTGAACCGATCTTGTTGAAACTTTCACAGATTGCTTAGATCATGTCGGGTTTGTTCACTATGAAATTTCATCCCGATCGGAGCATTCTACGACATAGCCACCATACAAATTTACCATATCGTACTATCAATTGTTGTCTCTGTCGTGCACTTTCAAGTACCTACATGTCAAATTGTTGTTTTTGTCGCACACAAACAAGTTAATGAAGCTCAAGAGTAAAAATATTAGCGAAAAATTACTAACAACTGCACAGAAACATAAGAGGGGGGAGTATTGTTTTGGCTGTGTGAAGGGTATCATAGTCTTGGCATAGCCAAAATTAACTATGCGCCACTTTGTTTTTTTTTAAATCTTTTTTATTTGCTTGTGAAACAATAGTGTTCCGTTGAAATCCGACAAAGACCGTGGAATACCAAGATGTTGCAATTGCTAAGAAAAGCTTTGTCTCAGGGGTTTGCCTCAGAAATATTTCAAATGGTATACAGAATAACAAAAGCAGTAAGCCATAAGTGTGAGGGAGCGCGATAGCGGACAGCATGTGCAGCCGTCTTTGACCCTTTTTACACGATGAAGTTTTTGCGTCTGAAGCATTCGTTTGTAGGCAAAGGGTGTAGAGGGGTTACAGCTGCAAGCAATGCTTCATGACTTTTGTAGCATTGATTTATTTTTCTCATTTTGCTTTGCCTTATTCTCATTGCAAGTAAACACAGAGTTGCACAGTGTTTGATGTGAATAATAAAGTTATCGATACGAAATATCGCACAAGCAAATATTAGCGCCAATAGTAAATACATTGTTTTGGTTAAAGGCCTGTACGCATGAGCCCCGTACAGCTCCCGTACCGTATTCATGAGTTTTACGGACCTTAACGAGCAGTGCTAAAAAATGCACATATTGTGGCGGTTGGTTGATAACTTTTTCTAAACTAATCGCAAGTGCAACTGTGTTTTGTGCACTTAAATTCAAAATAATGATTCACTTCCAAAGCGCGCTACTTTTGTGATTGAGTACAACCAATAACTACATATATACTTATTGGTGCAGCTAACGCCCTGCTGCTGGCGGTTGTTAAAAAAAGGCAGGCTGCAAAACCAAAAAGCATTTTAGTGAACCCATATTTGATGGGCAGAGCTGAGATTACCATACATAACTGAAACCACTCAAAAGACTCAAAGCAAATTCACCTTACTGATCTATACCCTATAATAGATCAGTGTCAGTACAATCTAGTTTATATTTTATTTAAATTGTATCTTATTAATTAGTATATATATTTTTATTAAATACTTCTTGCGCAGCATTGACTGCCAAAATAATAAGCATGGCTCTATTGTAGCCTGAACTAGGGCAACTCTGTTAAAATTTTCCGAAAAATTTATATGCCAGCTCTTGCCCGACAGTTTCCAATTTCCTCCCACGCGCATTGAACGATTACGTTATTAAAGTGCAAACTGCTCGTAATGCCCCACAGAGCAGTTTTTCCGAATCCCTATTAAAATTTTCGAATGTACTTTTGTTTGCCGACATCTTGTTTCACTTTTAAGGCCCGTAAACAATTGCTGAACATTGATTCCATCAGTAACAACAGCACAGCTTTTATTTCACATTTTCATTAATCAACATTGTAACTAACAGAGCTGCATACCAGAGTTTCGTAATACGGTACGGGTGATGTACGAGACTGTTTTTTTTTATATGAAGTTTCTACGGTACGGGCGATGTACTAGCATCTGCGTAGAGGCCTTAAGAAATTATTTATAGAAATGTTCACTGAATCCATTTTATTTACTTGTTACTTTTTAAATCAATTATATGTTATCATATAAAACAATCGATGGCAAAGATATATGTTCATCGACCATAAATTTAAATCAGAGCTGCATTTACAAAGAAAATACTGCATGAAAAAACTTCATCGTGTAAATGTGACCAGATTTGCGAAGATGTTGTAAAACAGAATGAAATTTTTTTAATTTTTTCAGATGCCCTAGCATTCAGCGGCCCGTCAAGTGTACGACAAGCGGCAGGCCAGCGACAACCAAGAACGGTAAAAATTTGTCACTGTATGTGTGCGTGTATTTCCCTTTTTGCTGGGCCGGCTTGTCTTGAATTTTGCTATTTTTCATATTTTGGTTTTTTCTGTGTCGGCAAATGACATCACAAGTGCATTACTGAATACTCTTTCGATATTTGTGTGCATCGCTGCTTAATTGCGTTGGCATAGTTTGTATCTAGTGTCATAGAATTAAAAAAAGGAAAGAAGATGAATGACCAGCAATTGCTAAACTGAAA
Source organism: Scaptomyza flava (assembly GCA_030179655.1). Classification (NCBI taxonomy): domain Eukaryota; kingdom Metazoa; phylum Arthropoda; class Insecta; order Diptera; family Drosophilidae; genus Scaptomyza; species Scaptomyza flava. The sequence continues at coordinate 84,697 of JARNME010000048.1, read as the reverse complement.
CTTGACTGTTTGTGTACATCTATGCATACCGAGCACCCTTAAATGTGAGTGTGGCAATTGTATATCGTTTATTGACCCGTCTTAGCTACATATATATATATGTTGGAACATTGTTATTATTTTCCGACATTGCTTTAGCGCAGCGAGTTTCGATCACACGGAAGTTCAAAACGCAACTAACTCGTATCGCACACTTCTTCTTTTGTGCCTACTACCGAGCCACACTCGGCGACAACGACACCACGCTGTCGCCCCGCTAAAACGGTACTTCCCAAAGCTGCATCGAATCAAAGCAACAACGAACCAATACTACACGACTTGAGGCTGACGCAATATTACTTATAATGATGAAATTACCATTACGGTAAAATACTCGAAAAGGCATACCCATACACTCACGTACACACACTCAGTACGCGCCGACACGGCCATCCTGACCATTACACGTCCTCGTGCAATATTTCCAAAAATGCTTTGCTGTGTACATAGATCATTTAACTAAGAAATTATAAAATTTAAGTCCAACATTATTTTATTTTCTTATCATCTTAGCTTTATTTCTTATAATTTTACTGTAACAAAACTAATTCATAATTCATAATTCATTTTTTTATATATTTTTTTTTAAACTCAATTTAATTGTAACTTATTATTAACTCTACAGGTTTCATATTATAATATCTAATGCGCCACACGCCATGATCAAAACAAATGTTTTGCACTTGTGCTTACATTATTATTACAAAATTTACATTATCAGCCCTTCAGGCATTTGTACTGTCTCTTTCAACAGTTTCTAATTCAATAATTTCATTACTGTCTCTTTCAACAGTTTTTATTTCAATAATTTCATTACTGTCTCTTTCAACAGTTTCTATTTCAATAATTTCATTACTGTCTCTTTCAACAGTTTCTCTTTCAATAATTTCATTCAAATCCTTATCACAAATCTCTAATTCAGGTGGTACATGCCCATCTGGAATTTTTCTTATGTCATCATGAGCATATTTATATTTTATATTATTTGTCAATGACCTTAGCATATATCTATTCCCATCCAACAATTCAGTTATTTGAAAAGGCCCTCTAAACTTTGGACTTAACTTTGTTTGATGCTTCTCTTCATTTTTTAACAATACGAAATCTCCAACTTTGCATCCAACTACTTTAGCTTTGTTTTTATCAAATTGCGCCTTATTATATGTTGCTGCGGCTGAAATATTTTGAACTGCTTGTGCTCTTACTTCTGCCAAATCAATCTCGTGCACCATATCGCAGGGGGGAAGCAACCCTAAAGGGCGAGCTACTTTGCCAATAAACAATTCTAAAGGGCTTGCCTTTGTCACTCGACTAACCGTATAGTTTAAGGCTAACTGGACCTCTCCTAATACATCTCGGCTGCTAGTCTCAACTGCAGTTAATAAATTTTTTAAGGTGCTCATAATGCGTTCAACTTGCCCATTAGCTCTACTTGCACCGGTCGCAATCAAATGCAAATTTATTTTCTGTTGTGAACAAAACTCGCTAAATCTAGTGCTGGAAAAGCACCTACCCTGATCTGCTATTATGCGATTTGGTACTCCAAACAAAGATATAGCCGACGTCACAGCATTTATACAAATGTCAGCATCAATTTTAAGGGTGTGAGTTAGATAAACAAATTTAGTAAAGGCGTCTACTTGTACGATGATATACTCTTTTTGATCAGACTTGCCACTCAACTTTCCAGTAATGTCGATGTGAACAGTGTGCCAAGGTGTATTTACTTTTGGTATTGGATGGAGACTAACTTGAATTTTGCCAGAAGAAGTCTTTGACATTTTACAAGTAATAAAATTTTCAACAAACTTTCGAATACACTTAGACATGTTATCAAACCAGTAATAGTCATAAGCCTTATCTAATGTGTTCTCCCATCTTAAGTGCATGATTGATTCATGAATTTGGTTTATTACAGACCATTTAAATGCTCGAGGAACAATTGATAACGATCGAGTTTTACCATTTCGCTGAATTTTTCGATACAATATTCCTCCTCTCAACTCGTAAGTTTTTGCAACGTCCTCAGCAAGAGAATTGTCTTTCAATTTATTTACCATGTTAACTATTTCGGAATCTTGGCGCTGTTCCGCCAAAAGCCAATTGCTAGATATTTCTGCCAAATTAACTCTTTTTTCAGGAATTTTGCAGGATGTAGCAATCACATCAGTTGAAGGCAGATTTCTTGAAAAGAAGTCAACGTGAGCCATTCGTTTACCTTCTCTGTATTGTAAGTCAAATATAAACGACTGTAAATAAGCCCACCATCTCTGTACCCTGGGAGATAGGTCATGTTTAGTCTTTGATGCTTTAAATGAGTTACAGTCTGTAACGACAACAAAATTTCTACCCAATAAATAATGGCGAAAATGTTTTATAGACAAAACAATGGCAAGAGTCTCCAATTCATAAGAATGGTACCTTGACTCAGCAGGTGAAGCAGCCTTACTAAAATATTCAACGACATGAGACTTGTTGTTGATTTTGTGTGATAAGATGGCACCGTATCCTCGAGAACTTGCATCTGTATGCAACTCGATTGGATGCTGCGGGTCAAAAATTACTAAGACTGGCTTCTGTGTAAGGATAGAAATAACTTTTTGTCTTATCTGTTCATGATCCGGCTTCCAAATAAATTCATTCTTCTCTGAAGTCAAAACATTTAACGGCTTCATAAAACAAGAAAATCCTTGCATAAATTGCCGAAAATAATTTTCAGCGAATTTGGACGAATTTCACCTGCACTCACTTCGTATCCCAAATATTGAACTGTTGTCCTAAGAAAAGAATATTTTTTTATATTGAATGAAAATCCAGATTTCGTGAGACAATTAAGAGTAATCTGTAACCTTTCCAAAGCCTCACTTTTTGTTGAAGCAGCCACTATTACGTCATCCATATAAACGACCACAAATGTATTTGCAAGATCTCCGAGTGCTTGTATCACTGTACGCTGAAAAACTGAAGGTGCATTTTTGAGCCCAAACGGCATTGCCAAAAACTCATATTGTCCATCTGGGGTGACAAAAGCTGTACACTCTACCGAATCTTCGTGCAAAGGAATTTGGTAATATCCACTTGCCATGTCTAAACATGTAAACTATTTCGCTCCATGAAGTCTAGCTATCTGGCTTGATATAAGGGGCAAGGGGTATCTATCTGAGACTGTGTTAGAATTTAACTCACGGTAATAAACACACAAACGATGGGAGCCGTCTTTTTTGTTAACTAGCATTATGGGACTTGCATAGGGTGAACAACTTTTTTTTATGACCTTACATTCCAATAATTCATTAATCTTGTCTCGTACCAATTCTCTTTCATTTGGGCTGAGTCTATATGGTCTTCTTTGAACAATTTTCCTTGAATCTACTAATCTTATTTTCATTTCACCCGAACTAACTGTAGACGAAGGAATTCCATTAATAAAAAATTTTGAGTATTCTCCCATCAAACTTTTTAATTTATCTCTATCTTCACCAACAAGATCAGTATTTAACTCACAAAATTTCTCTTCATTTGAACAATAGTTTACAGTTTTTGATCTGACAATTTAAAATTTTCCTGGTGATATTATAACATTAAATCCAGGGGACAATACTTCTCGACCAATAAAGATATCGTTTTTCAAAAACTCATTGTCCAAAACATGGAACAATATTTCAATACAATGATTATTAATGTTTACGTTGCTAAGTATTTGCATTGTGCTACAAATGCTGTCATTGCCAATCCTTTTTAACATCACTACATTGTTAATTCTTTTACCAACTAATTTGACACTTATCTTTCGTTTAATTAATTAACACTCCGCTCCAGAGTCGAACGTTGTTGAAAATGTTTCACCATGATGTACCATCTCTCCTTTGGGCACAACAACTTCGCAAAGATTCACTCTTTTTACCAGATGCGTATCATTGACCTTATCCATTTGGGCTTACTGCAGCGTGTTGAAATATGGCCAAGCTCACCACAATTATAGCAGGTTAAATGCGCTCCTGCCGTTACTGTTCATAGGACGAGGCGAAAAATTTTGCTGCTGTTTATCTCTACATTCGTTCATCTTGTGGCCTAGTTTTCCACAAAAATTACATTTTATTGTTGAAAATTTCTGGCGCTTTATATCGAATGGACCTATTTCTTCTTGAAGAGTTTTCTTTCTTTTGTTAAAAGTAAATGCTTTAAGCTCGGCTTGCAATTCACTTCTGGTGCGCACATTTGAAGTAAAGGTTAATCGTTGCAGTCTGCTATCAATATGAGCCATCTTTGCCATTGTCACAGAAACTGCAATTTCCTCCACATCCATCTCACGCCATTTCGTGATAAGTGACGTCATCATGCGACTAGCATAATTGGACAGACACTCACCGTCGGTCGGACAACATAGCCAAAAACATAGCCGCTGGTGTTTCTACACTGGCAAAACGCTGAACGAAAAGTTCCTTAAATTCTTCCCAAGTTATGCCAGGATAACATATTTGGGAAAGCCACTGCGACGCACTTCCTTCCATCGCCGCACTCAAAGCCATCACCAACGCGCTGCCTTTTAAGGTAGTTTCCGATAAAACTATATTTGCTGTAGAGCACCATGACGATGCGTCGGCGCCAACAAGGTCTGCGTTGAACTTAGGTAGCACCACCGTGTTTTTATTTGTTTTTTCGGATGCCGTTGTTTGTAATGCTTTTACAAGTTCGATCAAATTTTTGTTTTGCATTTCCATTAAAACTCGCCATGGCCCATCAGAGTTAGGTAATGAGCCGCCAGATCCCACTTCTGATGTTGGAACATTGTTATTATTTTCCGACATTGCTTTAGCGCAGCGAGTTTCGATCACACGGAAGTTCAAAACGCAACTAACTCATGTCGCACACTTCTTCTTTTGTGCCTACTACCGAACCACACTCGGCGACAACGACACCACGCTGTCGCCCCGCTAAAACGGTACTTCCCAAAGCTGCATCGAATCAAAGCAACAACGAACCAATACTACACGACTTGAGGCTGACGCAATATTACTTATAATGATGAAATTACCATTACGGTAAAATACTCGAAAAGGCATACCCATACACTCACGTACACACACTCAGTACGCGCCGACATATATATATTATTTGACCATTTATGAAAAAAAATTAGAAAAATTAATAACAAAAAAATGCATTTAATTATTATATTTTATTCAAAAATAGACTTAATCCTACTCTAAAATAAATAATACATATAATACTTGGAAAAAGAATTAAAGCTACAAAAAAACTCAAAAGAGAGGTACAAACGTGAGGTAATGCACTTGTCGATGTCATTTGCCGGCACAGAAAAAACCAAAATATGAAAAATAGCTAAATTCAAGACAAGCCGGCCCAGCAAAAAGGGAAATACACGCACACATACAGTGACAAATTTTTACCGTTCTTGGTTGTCGCTGGCCTGCCGCTCGTCGTACACTTGACGGGCCACTGTGTGCAAAGGCAACTGAAATAAAAACGCTATCGCGCTCCCTCACACTCATTGCACAGATTATTTCTGAGAGTGGAACCCCGAGACGAAATAACTGTAAGCCCATTTCTTAACAATTGCAACATCTTAATATTCAACGGTCTTTGGTTACAGTTATTTTTCTTATTACATATATATTCAATATTACCATCAAAACGAAGCATGTCCAGACACTTGATGAAAGTTCAACCTACTTAATTCTACGTGATGGTCTTTAAATTGTTTGATTTAGCCTAGTAACCTATTCAATTCCTCTGAAGTACTTATATTGGTTGCTGCTATTGGATCCCACATAATCTTTGTTATTTCATTTACTTCTCCTACGTAAGAAGAAATAATGGTTTCTTGCCTTTCTGATTGTATTTTATGGTGAGCAATTAATAATTTATCTTCTGTTCTAGCTGCACTGGCATGTTTAATATTTCTGGGGGTGTTTTCTCACATCGTATCCTAGCAGTCGTATTAAGCAGGTTCATAAAAAACCACGTGTTTCCTGCCTTTTACTTCTACCCAGTTTAATGTGGATTCTTTCATGAGATGGTATGAATCCATTTCAAAGTTGTATTATTTTTAAGATCTCAATGTTTAATGTCAATTAGTAATCCTATTACACTTGCTTGTATTTTGTCGCACTCATCAATTAAAGTACTAAGATTTTTGGTTAATATGAAGAAACAAATGGATTCCTTATAAACATAAAAACTTTCCTTGAGAAGTTCGGTCATGTTCTTTATTCGATTATTCATTCTCGCAAAGTTTCTATTTATATCCTCTGTACTCTTCTTTATTATATTTGTTGTCGGGTCTTTTACTGACGTTTGTTTTTCCTCTTATGCCTTTGAGTTGTACTGATTTTGGAGTAATCCTTTCATGTTTACCTCCATCATTTCCCTATCGTCGGCATCCATTATACCAAACAAAATGAGATATATCGAGCCCAAATGAACTTCTTCTACTTTACCCAAGAGCCTTCTTGTTGGATGACAGTTTTCTTCTTTCATTATTACTATCTGTCCTTTTTGTATATCCCGTGTCTCTTTTTCCACTTACTTCTTTGCTGAAGAGTAAATAAATAGTCTTCTTTCCATTATTACTAAAAGTCTTTTTAAGTGATATTTCACAGATTTAACTCCGGCCTCCCTAATTCCTCCGAAGTGAGGCTTTACCGGCGGGATAAAATGTATTTTTTTTTTTTTTAAGTTTAGGAACCTTGCCATCGCTTGTGGTCTTGTTTCTCCTAACTCTTTTTCGTCTTCAACCGGAATTGTTACTGTGTACCTTCCATATAATTCTCTTTTCGTTGTTCTTGTGAAGTTTTCTTCGCAGATTTCTGTTTCTGCATCTTCTTCATCATCCTCTTCTACCTCCCAAAACCTTTCCAAATCTCCAGACACAATTATTGACGCGACTATATTTCCATTTCCTTTGGATTTGGTGCACCCAGTCACTATCCACCCAAATTCTGTATTTTGACCGAGAAGCCCGTCTAATTTTATTAAATTAATTGATTCATTAATTGAATTAATAAAGTGCTCTGCTGAATCACTCAGTACTGGCAACTCTAAAGCTGAAGCAAATGCGACACAACGCATCTTGCCTCTTTTACTGCAGGTTGCCTTGCCCAATTTTCTTCTATTGTCAAGAGCTTGCAAGTGGTTTTTTAGCAATGCCTTGCCAAATATACTTTTATTGGCAAGGGCTTTGGGCCTGCCAGTGGTTCACTAGCAATGACTTTTTGTATCGTTTCTTGGTAAGCGCTAGTCACGCTAAAGAGCCTCTTCAGTCTTTTCATCGTTTCCGAACGAGCGCCTTAGGCCCATTTCGAAAGGGCAATTTTTCCGACCGTCTCCTTGACGGAAACAGAAAGTTTTTGAGTGCTCAAAAACCAACGTTCGGCTTGTCAAACTATGGCACGGCTCCACGTTATTAAACGCTCGGAGTGCCAAATTAAGGCATTGCTCGACGGTTTTTTATGCTCGGCGTGCCGCTAATATTAACACTGCTCGAACGACCAATGCTCGGCGTGCCAAAGTACAGCTCTGCCCGAAGGTCTTACTGTTCGGCGTGCCAAATTACGGCGCTGCTCGAAGGACAAAATGAAACAATAGTGTTCCGTTGAGTACTGAATAGATACTGATTTTATTCTTACAAATCCTAGCCCGTATATACTAAAAAGATATCTTAGAGTAGGTCTGCGGTGGCACATTATCGCCAGTAGATAGTCAAATCATTATTTGTTTAGGTTGTTTTCTATTTTAAACATTAGTGTAGGTCTTTCCACAATCTATGGTGACCTTATCTTTTGTTATGGTTTATGTATATTTTTAGCTCTTGCTGCAGTAGCATGCAGCTGGGTTAAAGTGTAGTTTTGTATATTTTACCAAGACTCTATTGAGACTTGGTGTCAAGTGTTCATGCGTGAACAGCTTGTGAAATTAAAGCCAGTTTCATTACTGAAATTCTATAGTAAGCTGGATATGGTTTGGGAATTAGACATAATATATAACAAACATATATCTGAGATCAAACTACGAACGAAAATAACGTAAGAGTTTAGAAAAAGATCAACAGAGCATAAAAAAAAAAATAAACTAACTAATTGAGCTCACAAAACTTGAATCTCATCATAAATATAGGATACTAAGCATAGTTTAAGATTATTGACTCTATTACCAGTATAAAAACGGTTAAAAGCAACAAGTATGGACTTCTCATAGAGTCTTCATGAGACCAAAATCCCACTGCCAGTTGGAATCTGAAATTGTGGCGACACCTCTCTCACAGAACGCTGTTGTAGACTTTTTTGTGATCGATTTCGACTGTACTACGCCTTTTTTTTCCTCAAAGCACAGCCAGCCAGCCATACTGTGTGTATGCGCCCGTAGCCAGCGATTTTGTAGCTTACAAACCGTTGTTTTTTGGGCTGATCGCCTGTTATCACATGCTTATGAGCGTGTGTATTCTTCATATGATCATATGGTATGCCTCACTCCTTATCGCCGCGGTTAACTCGTTACCAGTATTAAAACCGGTTAAAAGAGGACTGATTGCAAAGGGGTACGAATGAGGCAGGGGTGTACGCTGCCTTAAAGATTCTCCGATGCAACTATCTTCCTTCCAGATTTGGTGCCTCTAGCTCAAAGTTTGTTACTTTCGGTAACGAGTATAAACGCCTCCGAAAGTTTTGGAATAGCCAAATGCACAGGTGAGCTAAATAGAGTTGTACGGAATTTAAGCAAATGCATTTGAAGAAAGCTGCCCACTAGGCAAAACGCGCAGATAAATAGATGCCCCATGGTGGAACGATAGTCTAGAGAGACTACGAACATCCACCCGTCATCTCTTCAACAGAGCCAAGAGTGACGGATCATGGAATAACTATCAGGAAAGCCTCACCTTGTACAGCAGGGAAATCCGATAGGCCAAACGTAGGAACTATAGGGACTTCTGCGAAAGCATAGCTAGTACGACTGAAGGTGCACGGCTCCATAGAGCATTATCCAAACGGGCACCGGAGGCAAATCTAGCCCTGAAACGTAGGGACAACACCTTTACGACCAGTAACATGGACAAGCTAGAGCTTCTATTCGAGACGCACTTCCCAGGAAGTATTCCCTGTGGTCCATGCGAAACACTCAAAACGGAAGACAGACACAGACCGACTGCTCTAGACTGGGCACTAGCCAAGTTAGTAGTCACAATGGAGGAGACACAATGGGCAATTGGAACTTTGCAGCCCTATAAATCTCCCGGTCTGGACAGTATATCGCCAGTATTCCTTCAGCAGGGGCAGGACATACTCCTACCCACCCTGAGGAAAATACTAGTCAGTAGCCTAGCACTCGGTCATATACCGAGCACTTGGAGCAGAGCTAGGGTGGTCTTCATCCCCAAAGTAGGGAAGACAGATATCACCAACCCAAAGTCCTTCAGACCCATTAGCTTAACATCGTTTTTGTTGGAAACGTTGGAAAAGCTAGTGGACAACTACATTAGGAGTACTCTGTTGACACGGAGTACGCTGCAAGCTACGCAGCACGCATACAGAGCAGGCCGATCTACGGATACGGCACTTTATAAACTGCACCGCACTTTGCGCTCTGCAGTTTTAAACAAAGAAGTAGCAATATGTGCATTTTTAGATATTGAGGGCGCCTTTGACAACACCTCACACGATGCCGTCAAGGCTGCCCTAAATAGAAGGGGTCTGGACATGACAACTAGCAGATGGATCTCATCGCTACTCAGGTCCAGACAAGCTACGGCAACTATACAAGATAGTACCGTAACAGTGACAACCACAAGAGGCTGTCCACAAGGGGGGGTTTTATCACCGCTCTTATGGAGTATCTTAGTAGACGAATTGTTAAGTAGACTTGCCAGTAGAGGTATCCAATGCCAGGGCTATGCCGATGACATTGTGATAATAGCGCGGGGCAAGAATGAGGAAACTCTGTTTGAAATTATCCAACTGGGACTTAGGATCACGTATGACTGGTGTAGCGAGGTTGGACTCAACCTAAACCCTACAAAAACCGTCATAGTTCCGTTCACCAGGAGGTATAAGTTGCAGAGGATGAGAGATATTAGGCTCGCGGGAGTCGAATAGTAACAAGCAGGGAAGTCAAATACCTTGGGGTCACATTTGACAGTAAATTGAACTTTGGGACCCATATTCAGAATACGATTCTAAAGTGTTGCAGAGCACTCTACACATGTCGTAGAATAGCGTGGAAATCATGGGGAACCTCTCCAAAAATTTTGATATGGCTATACCTCATGGTAGTAAGGCCCACGCTCACATACAGAGCAATTGCATGGGGGGACAAGGCACAGCAAATCACTGTGCAGAGGCAATTACATAAATTGCAAAGAATGGCCTGTGTAGGAATCACTGGAGCGATGAGGACCTGTCCCACATCGGCGCTAGAGGTTCTGTTGGAGATTACCCCACTCCATCACACAATTAGGCTACAGCAGAAAGCTGCATTATTAAGAATGTCGGTCGAGGGAGTTGGCAAAGAGCATATTCTGAGCTGTATTCTGATATGCTGTCAGGTAAGCTTCCCCTATTGGCACAGCCTAGGGACGAAATGAAAGCCGAACACATGTTCGAGCAAAACTTTAAAGTTCACCTGCGCAGCAAAAGGGAGTGGACATTTCTTGAAGAGGTCCACCAAATGAAATCCCACACCATCAAATGGTACACCGATGGATCCTTTACTAACCAAGGCTCCGGTCTTGGAGTGGTAGGCCCTCGGCTAAAATACCATGTGTCCCTAGGTAAGCACACCAGCATCTTCCAGGCTGAGGTATGTGCAATAGGGAGGTGTGTGGACTTTAATCTGAAGCGTAACTATCGGAATAGAGATATAGCTATATTATCAGATAATCAAGCAGCTATTATGGCACTCAGCAAGATCGAAACTAGGTCGAAGGTAGTTCGCGAGGTGCGAACCAAGCTAAACACTCTGGGACTACATAATAGGCTAACCCTAAGATGGGTCCCAGGACATGTTCACATAGCTGGGAACGAAGAGGCAGACAAGCAAGCAAGGCTGGGGGCAGCGACACCCTTCATAGGGCCCGAGCCGTTCTGTGGGATAGGAAGAAGCACAATTTCGCTCTTGCGCGAAATGAGCTGGGCGCAGTCCCCAGGACTCAGACAAACTAAGTGTCTTCTTGGAACTTACAATCTGAAAAGATTCAAGCAGATTATAAATATGGGAAAGAATAGACTCAGGATAATCACCGGTCTTTTGACAGGACACTGCAGACTAAGGGGTCACCTAGCCAAGCTAGGAATCGCTAGTAATGATACATGCAGATTCTGCGATATGGAAAGGGAATCCTCCTTGCATATCATAGCAGAATGTGTAGCCTTAGTGGGGAAGAGAAGCAGGTTTCTAGGAAAACATGTTATTCAGCTCACTGACCTGAAGACCATCGATCCAGTAAATATACTTGCCTTCGTACAAGGACTGGGTCTGATGGAAGAGATTTAAGCCAAGAAGGGGGCACAATATATCTTTTAGGTCGCAGTGCACTTCACCCCAATTAAAATAATAATAATAATAACGAGTTTAAACAGTGAGACCACGATTACAAACCAACCGGTGGATAGCAAAAAGTGAGTTTAAAAAATCATTTTAGAGTGGCATTTTGATTCTTATTTCAGATCCGCTGTTTTTTTTTCTAATCGAAAATTTTGGTCCGAATGGCTGGATAAGTTTTGGCGGCTTGTAGCAAAAGCTTATGGAATCATCTGACGATGATAAATGTGCAAAATTTGGAATACGCGCTCGTTATGTTCTTGCTGATGTATAACTTGCCATTATTTTTGATAGAAAATAACGAAAGACATTAAATGTGGTGTGATTTTTTGCAGACAGCCGCGGCAGAGGCCCTATGCACGCGCTGCCTCGTGTGCATAAGAAAGTTGCGAGGCGCCCATCACCGGATTAATGCAATTTTCATAAGAGCTAGAGATTTCATAGGGAGATTTCAAATATTTCAATATTGAGGCGCTACGCCTTCTGCACTAAGGCCCTTTTGGAATTGAATTAAGAACTCAAAGAATATACGGTTAACTGTGAAAAAAGTTTGTTTTTTAGGTACATGCATGTCCTTTAGGATCGTCTTTGATAATTTCGTATGCAAATTTTATGTTTATCAAGATATTCAAACTAAGCTCAATGATTAGGATATCCTTTGCACAAAAAATTATTAATATTGATTACTCATATAATTCAGGGTCCATATAAAAATTAGTCGAAAATCCAGAATTGTCTTACGCGACAACGTCATAGCAAAATATTGATGAAAATATTACACACTTTTATAAATAAAATTTAGTCATATTATTGAATTATAACTATTTTGTATGGATACGAAGGAGTGAAAGCAAAACTACAATTTGAATTTAATTTTTTTTAAGTTTTCCTTATATGGTACATCTGTTTTTTTCTTCTTCTATATTTTCTGGGTTTTTCTGTACTTTTCTGTGGTTTTCTGTATTTCTCTTAATTTTTCTGTATATCTCTTATTTTTATACCTTTAACCCATAAAATGGGTAAATAAGGGTATAATGGTTTTGTGCAAAATTATGTAACAGGCAGAAGGAAGCATCTCCGACCCCATAAAGTATATATATTCTTGATCAGCATCAACAGCCGAGACGATATAGCCATGTCCGTCTGTCCGTCTGTCTGTACGTCTGTCCGTCTGTATGAACGCGTGGATCTCAGAGACTACAAGAGCTAGAGACTTCCGATTTTGGATATAAGTTCTCCTATACCATAAGCAGAACAAGTTTGCTTCAAATTATCGATTACTATTCTGGTTTCCGATGTACACATCCAATCGATAACAAAAAATATCGAATTTGGAAAATGTAAAAATGAGGGTTGAAGTAATGGGTAATGATAGAACTATTAAGAATTTTTATTAGAAATTCATCCAAATCGGTTAAGAAACACCGGAGATATCGAGTTTAATCGATTGAAGTCAATTATAAATCTAGTTTATTTATTGCAACTGGGTTCAGGGTATCTTCTAGTCGGGCTCTCCCGACTAGAGCCTTCTTACTTGTTTAATTTTTATTAATTTATTTATTTAATTTTATTTTTTTTGTATTTTAATGTTTTTAATCAGAAACTCAAATGTTTTTATAACAACACAGTCATCTCTTTTAATAATTCTGCAAACCTGACTCCATAAGTCTTCTGATAACATTTCTTCCTGAAAGCTCACAAGCCAGCCGGCTACGGTGTTGCTGCAAACGCGCGTTATTTCTGATGGAATACGCTTCGACTTGTCTGTCTTTGATGCTCAGTCTGAGGTCATTGTGCAAGGTTGAATTTCGCACGTATCACCCAGCTCCAGTTATTCGGCACAAGGCCAAAATTCTGGAGTGTATGGATGCGTCGTCGACTTGTCCGACACGCAATGCCCCAAAAATTAATACCATGTCTCCAAGTCGGAGCAACCAAAGTGTTATACACCGCGCGTTTGCAGCGCAGCGGCAACGCGCTATCAGCGTTAACCGACCAGTTAACCTTTGCCAGCTTGTGGCGACAGAGTTTAAAAAGTCTATCGATGTGGGCACGAAAGCAAAGTCTTTTGTCCAAGGTGATTCCCAGGTATTTGGCATGATCTTCAGGCTGCAGGGGACTCCCATCCAGCCTGACTGCTGGTGCATCTCCACGTCTCAGAGTAAAGTTGACTGCCTGGATTTTCGAGGCGTTGAGCTTCATGTTCCACCTGTGAGCCCAGCGCTCAAGGAGGTGAATATACTCCTGGGCCCCGTCAGCAGCCTCATACTCGCAAGGGGCAGACTGGAAAACTGCCATGTCGTCCGCAAATGTAACGATGGGAAATTTACCCGGTGAAGCGAGGTCCTCAAGGTCTTTGGGAGTGGGTATGTCTGCCGTGTACAGATTATATAAGAACGGGCCCAGTACGCTGCCTTGAGGTACGCCCGCCCTCATTATCCGTGCAGTAGAGAGGCCTGTCCTCACCTTGACTTCGAACCTGCGTTCCGTTAGGTAAGACTGCATTAGGATGATGAAAGGAGCAGGAAGGCGCATATTTATTTTTTGGAGCAGTCCTTTTATTCAAACGCGGTCGAAAGCCTGCTGGACAGCGGTAAAAATAACCATAGTAGACTAGTCCTTATCGTCGTACGCCTTGAGTATATGGTTAACCACCCTGTGAACTTGTTCAATTGCACCAAAGCCAAATTGTTGGTCAGAGAGAATGGCCAGATTATCCATAAGCCTTGCAAGCCGAGCAACAATTAGCCTATCCCATAGCTTTGATAAAGAAGGCAATAGACTTATCGGTCGATATGACTCTGGGTCATTCTCCGGCACTCGGCTTGTGAATCATTTGGATCCTATCTAAATTCCACTAGACAGAATAGTGTTGGGTCCTTAATATAACGTTGAAAATCAACGTTATAAAAAGAAGCACCTTGATTTCAGGGCCCTCAGAGTAGTGTGACAAATACCGTCATGGCAAGGAGCCTCAGATGATGGAAGGACCTGAATCGCGTCCTTGACCTACTAAACTCTGATGGGGTTGATGGGCAGAGATTTCTGCAACAGAGTCTCCAGTGCTTGGTTGGTCTCAGCTAGATTATCCTGATCAGCTTTATCGAGTGGCGTAAGGCGTTCTTCCAAGTGACTTGCAAACGTTTCAGCTTGTTAGTTGTCAGTGTGGCAGCGTCCGTTCCCTGGGCAACGAAGCGGTAAAGACCGCAAAGGTTGACGCTTAAGGCTACGTGTGGCACGCCAGAGAGAGTAACCTGCGTCACGGGTGTAGTCCATACTCTCTAACCTCCTGGTGAAGTATTCACTTTAAAGCCTGCGTAGCGGCTCCTTTAGCTCCCTCTCATTTCTTGTCCTCAGGGCTATGCGTATTCTGGTATCTGTTTCTGTTGCGCCTCTGGTTCCTGTTCAAGGTCTTTGGGAGTGGGTATGTCTGCCGTGTACAGATTATATAAGAACGGGCCCAGTACGCTGCTTTGAGGTACGCCCGCCCTCATTATCCGTGCAGTAGAGAGGCCTGCCCTCACCTTGACTTCGAACCTGCGTTCCGTTAGGTAAGACTGCATTAGGATGATGAAAGGAGCAGGAAGGCGCATATTTATTTTTTGGAGCAGTCCTTTTATTCAAACGCGGTCGAAAGCCTGCTGGACAGCGACAAAAATAACCATAGTAGACTAGTCCTTATCGTCGTACGCCTTCAGTATATGGTTAACCACCCTGTGAACTTGTTCAATTGCACCAATGCCAAATTGTTGGTCAGAGAGAATGGCCAGATTATCCATAAGCCTTGCAAGCCGAGCATCAATTAGCCTATCCCATAGCTTTGATAAAGAAGGCAATAGACTTATCGGTCGATATGACTCTGGGTCATTCTCCGGCACTCGGCTTGTGAATCATTTGGATCCTAGCTAAATTCCACTAGACAGAATAGTGTTGGGTCCTTAATATAACGTTGAAAATCAACGTTATAAAAAGAAGCACCTTGATTTCAGGGCCCTCAGAGTAGTGTGACAAATACCGTCATGGCAAGGAGCCTTAGATGTTGGAAGGACCTGAATCGCGTCCTTGACCTCCTAAACTCTGATGGGGTTGATGGGCAGAGATTTCTGCAGTGCTTGGTTGGTCTCAGCTAGATTATCCTGATCAGCTTTATCGAGTGGCGTATAGCGTTCTTCCAAGTGACTTGCAAACGTTTCAGCTTGTTAGTTTTCAGTGTGGCAGCGTCCGTTCCCTGGGCAACGAAGCAGTAAAGACCGCAAAGGTTGACGCTTAAGGCTACGTGTGGCACGCCAGAGAGAGTAACCTGCGTCACTGGTGTAGTCCATACTCTCTAACCTCCTGGTGAAGGATTCACTTTTAAGCCTGCGTAGCGGCTCCTGTAGCTCCCTCTCAGATCTTGTCCTGAGGGCTATGCGTTGTCTGGTATCTGTTTCTGTTGCGCCTCTTGTTCTTGAGCAAGTTCATTATGTCCGCTGGGAGTCTGTATCCAGAATTATCCTGTCGTTTTAAAAAAAGGGGGTGGGGTGGTTTCAGCCGCAGCCGACCGGATTTTGGCGATAAGCAGATCAATGGAATTTAATTTATTTTTTCTCTGTTCGTTTTCTTTCTGTATTTCTCTGTATTTTTTAATAAATCGGAGTTTTTGTTTTTGTTTTCTCCGATGCAGATGGGGATGCCACAAGCTGTCTGCCTTCCAAATTTGGTGACTCAAGCTCAAAATTTGTAAATTGAGAGAGAAAGGGGGGCTGGGGGTGGAATGGGTGAGAGTTTCATGCACTTCTTTGGGGGTCGTTGCCAGCTGTCACCAAATTTGGTATGAAAATAGCAATTGACATCCCACTTGGATCAGCAACAAAAATTTGAATGCCACGCCCACCCATACCCACCCCAGCCCCCTCTTCCACACCTTTTACAAACTTTGAGCTAGATTCACCAAATTTGGTTAGAAGATAGCAATAGATATTCCACAAAGATCTGCACAAAATATTTGGATGCCACGCCCACCCATACTGCCCCCAGCCCCCCTTTCCGAACCTCGTTCAAACTTCGAGCAAGAGTCTCCAAATTTGGTCTGAAGATAGCGATTGACATTTCACAAAGATCTGCATCAAAAATTTGGATGCCACTTTCACCCATACCACCTCCAGCACCCCCCCCCCCCCCCCCCACCCTTTACAAACCTTTTGCAAACTTCGAGCTAGAGTCTCCAAATTTGGTATGAAGATAGCAATTGACATTTCACAAACTTATGCAAAAAAATTTTGGATGCCACACCCACCCAATCTGTTTCCAGCCCCCTCGCCCCCGCCCCCCCCACCCCCCCCGCCCCCCCCCCCCCCCCCCCCCCCCCCCCCCCCCCCCCCCTCTCCAAGCCTTTAACAAACTTCGAGCTAGAGTCTTCAAATTAGGTAGGAAGATAGCAATTGACATTCTACAAAGATCTGCATCACAAATTTGGATGCCACGCCCACACATACCGCCCCCAGCCCCCCTTTCCATGCCTTTTACAAACTTTGAGCTAGAGTTGCCAAATTTGGTATGAAGATAGCAATTGACATGTCACAAAGATCTGCATCACAAATTTGGATGCCACGCCCACACATACCGCCCCCAGCCCCCCTTTCCCCACCTTTTACAAACTTCGAGCTAGAGTCACCAAATTTGGTATGAAGACAGCACTTGACATTCCACAAAGATCTGCATCACAAATTTGGATGCCACGCCCACCCATACTGCCCCCAGCCCCCTTTCCCTACCTTTTGCAAACTTCGAGCTAGAGACACCAAATTTGGTATGAAGATAGCAATTGACACTTCACTAAGATCTGCATCAAAAATTTGGATGCCACACTCACACAGTCCGCCCCGAGCTCTCCTTTCCACAGCTTCGACAAACTTTGAGCTAGAGTAACCAAATTTGGAAGGAAGACAGCTGGTGGCGTCCCCATCTGCATCAGATAATCTTTAAGGCAGCGTAAATCCTACCGCATCCGTACCCCTTTGCAATCAGGCCTCTTTTTACGGGTTTTAAAACTGGTATCGAGTATGCCGCAGTCGGTTGCGTCCAACGTTTCCACTTGTTAAGATTTATACATGTGCTTTAAAAAGTTGAGTTGGGTACAGAATACGTCAAATTAGAAAAATCTGAAGTTTTGGTTCCAAATCTTCAACGTTTGAATCCATATGACGCCAAATTCCCATTGCTGTTGTCTCGAAACTCTCAATTTGTAAATTTTTTCCTTCGCAATTTGCATCAAACATATTATAACGCAGGTGCCAAAGTGATGGTGTCACTGCTAAGGCAGCAGATTTGGGTAATTAATGTTCGAGAGCAATGTGTAAATCTCCTTAATTTCAGTATTTGTTCTTTTTCCTGGTAGTACTAATTTTTCGGATAGGCTATCTTTTATTTTTAAGATCTCGTCTCTTAATTGTCTTGGTTTTAAAATGTTTGGATTCAAATGCCCATGATTAATGTCAATTAGTAATCCTATTACTCTTGCTTGTATTTTGTCGCACTCATCAATTAAAGTACTAAGTTTTTTGGTTAATAAACGGAATTGTTACTGTGTACCTTCCATATAATTCTCTTTTCGTTGTTCTTGTGAAGTTTTCTTCGCAGATTTCTGTTTCTGCATCTTCTTCATCATCCTCTTCTACCTCCCAAAACCTTTCCAAATCTCCAGACACAATTATTGACGCGACTATATTTCCATTTCCTTTGGATTTGGTGCACCCAGTCACTATCCACCCAAATTCTGTATTTTGACCGAGAAGCCCGTCTAATTTTATTAAATTAATTGATTCATTAATTGAATTAATAAAGTGCTCTGCTGAATCACTCAGTACTGGCAACTCTAAAGCTGAAGCAAATGCGACACAACGCATCTTGCCTCTTTTACTGCAGGTTGCCTTGCCCAATTTTCTTCTATTGTCAAGAGCTTGCTATTGGTTTTTTAGCAATGCCTTGCCAAATATACTTTTATTGGCAAGGGCTTTGGGCCTGCCAGTGGTTCACTAGCAATGACTTTTTGTATCGTTTCTTGGTAAGCGCTAGTCACGCTAAAGAGCCTCTTCAGTCTTTTCATCGTTTCCGAACGAGCGCCTTAGGCCCATTTCGAAAGGGCAATTTTTCCGACCGTCTCCTTGACGGAAACAGAAAGTTTTTGAGTGCTCAAAAACCAACGTTCGGCTTGTCAAACTATGGCACTGCTCCACGTTATTAAACGCTCGGAGTGCCAAATTAAGGCATTGCTCGACGGTTTTTTATGCTCGGCGTGCCAAATTACGGCGCTGCTCGAAGGACAAAATGAAACAATAGTGTTCCGTTGAGTACTGAATAGATACTGATTTTATTCTTACAAATCCTAGCCCGTATATACTAAAAAGATATCTTAGAGTAGGTCTGCGGTGGCACATTATCGCCAGTAGATAGTCAAATCATTATTTGTTTAGGTTATTTTCTATTTTAAACATTAGTGTAGGTCTTTCCACAATCTTTGGTGACCTTATCTTTTGTTATGGTTTATGTATATTTTTAGCTCTTGCTGCAGTAGCATGCAGCTGGGTTAAAGTGTAGTTTTGTATATTTTACCAAGACTCTATTGAGACTTGATGTCAAGTGTTCATGCGTGAACAGCTTGTGAAATTAAAGCCAGTTTCATTACTGAAATTCTATAGTAAGCTGGATATGGTTTGGGAATTAGACATAATATATATCTGAGATCAAACTACGAACGAAAATAACGTAAGAGTATAGAAAAAGATCAACAGAGCATAAAAAAAATAAACTAACTAATTGAGCTCACAAAACTTGAATCTCATCATAAATATAGGATACCAAGCATAGTTTAAGATTATTGACTCTATTACCAGTATAAAAACGGTTAAAAGCAACAAGTATGGACTTCTCATAGAGTCTTCATGAGACCAAAATCCCACTGCCCGTTGGAATCTGAAATTGTGGCGACATCTGTTTCACAGAACGCTGTTGTAGACTTTTTTGTGATCGATTTCGACTGTACTACGCCTTTTTTCCTCATAGCACAGCCAGCCAGCCAGCCATACTGTGTGTATGCGCCCGTAGCCAGCGATTTTGTAGCTTACAAACCGTTGTTTTTTGGGCTGATCGCCTGTTATCACATGCTTATGAGCGTGTGTATTCTTCATATGATCATATGGTATGCCTCATTCCTTATCGCCGCGGTTTACTCGTTACCAGTATTAAAACCGGTTAAAAGAGGACTGATTGCAAAGGGGTACGAATGAGGCAGGGGTGTACGCTGCCTTAAAGATTCTCCGATGCAACTATCTTCCTTCCAGATTTGGTGCCTCTAGCTCAAAGTTTGTTACCTTCGGTAACGAGTATAAACAGTGAGACCACGATCACAAACCAACCGGTGGATAGCAAAAAGTGAGTTTGAAAAATCATTTTAGAGTGGCATTTTGATTCTTATTTCAGATCCGCTGTTTTTTTTCTAATCGAAAATTTTGGTCCGAATGGCTGGATAAGTTTTGGCGGCTTGTAGCAAAAGCTTATGGAATCATCTGACGATGATATATGTGCAAAATTTGGAATACGCGCTCGTTATGTTCTTGAGATTTCAAATATTTCAATATTTTAGGCGCTACGCCTTCTGCACTAAGGCCCTTTTGGAATTTAGCTAAAAACTCAAAGAATATTTATTTATTTATTTTATTTATTTATTGATTTATTGTCAGCTAAGAGCAGCTGACATGTAAAAGAAATCAAATTAAATTTAAATTAAAAAAAGTTAAAATAATTAAATTAAGTAAAATGTAGAATAATATATAAATCTGAAATAAATAATTAAAAGATGACGTTAAAGCTCTGGGAAATTCAATAAAAAATTGAGTAGTCCAACATTTGTTGCGAGGATTGGGAAAAACCCAGGACAACCCAATCAGACCAGCGTTAGATTAGTAATTATTGGTTACGATTAGATAAAGCAAACAGGATCGATCTTTTAAGTCCTGGAATTGAGGCCTCCAAGGAGACAAGAGAATTAAGTTTGTTATAGTCAGAACATATAACACGAAATGGTTCATGAGTTAAATAGTTGCTGAAGCAACAATCAAGGCTAAGGGGTAAAAAGTTACGTGAAGATCTAATTGGGACATTAAATTTAATTCGACTCAATAGAACTGATGAGTAGATTTCACCATTAAGTAGGTTAGTAATAAATAATACGCCATGCATAGTTCTACGGTTTAACAGGGAGGGAAGATTTATCAAAAGGAGTCTACTAGAATACGGGGGTAAGTCAACTCCAGGAACCCAGTTAAAACTTCTAAGGGCAAATAGAAGAAATATCTTCGGCACAGATTCAATTCTATCCTGGTGAATCGAGTACTGTGGAGACCACACACAAGATCCATACTCCAGGATGGGACGTACTACGGATGTATAAAGCGTTTTAGTGGTGTAGGGATCATTAAACTCTTTCGACCACCGCTTGATGAAGCCAAGGACATTAATGGCCTTATTGACCATATACGAAATATGAGCGTCTAACTTTAATTTAGGATCAAGAATAATGCCTAAATCTTTAATTTCAAACACGCGGTCAAGTGGTGAAGCATCAAGCAAGTAGTGAGCAGTATGAGGGGTACGTCTACCAAAAGACATGACTTGACATTTAGAACAATTTAAATTTAGTAAGTTAGTACGGCACCAGGCTGACAATGCACCCAAATCCGGTTGTAGTAAGCTACAGATAGAAGCTTTAATATAGGTGAAACATAGCTTCACATCATCAGCAAACATATACACAAAAGAGTTAGTAATAACAGCTGCGAGATCGTTAATAAACAAATTAAATAGCAAGGGACCAAGATGACTACCCTGGGGAACACCAGAGGTGACAAAAATTGGTTTAGATACAGACGATTTAAAAACAACTTTTTGTGTTAGGCCACACAAGTACTCCGAAAGCCACAATAAAAGTTTTGATGGAAATCCAATAATATTTAATTTATGAAGCAACAGAGAATGACTTACAGAATCAAATGCCTTACTAAAATCGGTGTTAACAACGTCAGTTTGCATTTTTTCCTGAAACCCTTTGATAACAAGCGAAGTGAATTCAAGAAGGTTAGTGGTAGTTGATATACGCCTAACAAAACCGTGTTGATAAGGCGATATAATCGAACTACATCCGTGTTGCAGTTGAGAACATATAATTTTTTCAAAGACTTTTGGTATGGCAGACAACTTGGATATGCCCCTATAATTTTTAACGTTTGATTTTAAAGAATTTTTATGGAGTGGAATTATATAGGATTCCTTCCATATATCAGGGAACACGTTTGAATCAACAGACAAGTTAAATAATTTATTTAATGGCGCACAAAGAGAATCCGCGCAGTATCTAAGAATACAACCTGGCACTCCATCAGGACCAGGCAAGTAGCCAGGTTTGATAGAGTTAAATTCACTCAGGAGCATAGACTCAGTTACTACTGGGACATATATGCAATTTGACGTTTGAACTTGAAAAGGATAGGAATTACTACTACTATACATATTCGATGAGTATACTGATTGAAAATACTCAGCAAATAGATCGGCTACTGCCTGATCAGAACTTGCTTTTGTATCATCTAGGTATACTGAGGATGGCAAGCAAGAAGTCTTACGTTTAGAGTTAACAAATTTATAAAACTGTTTAGGGTCACGTGAAAAGTTAAGTCTACAACGGTTAAGATAATTCTTATAGCAAGATGTGTTAACGGAAATAAAACTAGATTTTGCTACTAAATACGAAGATAAATCTAAAGTAGTTCCCGATTTTTTAAATTTTTTATATGATCTTGTCTTTGCGTTTTTCAACTTCGATAGTTCTCTCGTAAACCAAGGTGGTTTATTGTCACTTGAAAAACAAGTGAGGGGAACACAAATATCCAAAAGCAAATTCAAGGTCCTATAAAATATGGCTATAGCAGTTTCTATATCACTACAAGAATAAAGGCGCGCCCAATTAGTATGTTGAAGAAGATAATTTAATTTAGTAAAGTTAGTTTTACGAAAGCAACGGGTTTTTAAAGTTTTTTTAGATACTGAAATAGGGTTAAGAATTTCGATGGATAGTTCTAAGGTTGGATGGTAGGTGTGTTCCGGAAGCACTAGAGGGGGTATTCTACTAGCATAACTGCAATCGGAGTCCGAAACCAATATTAAGTGCAACATTCTACCACTACAGTTATGCACCCTGTTAACTTGCGATAGGCCTAACTCCAGTAGGCCATCGATAAAATCGTCAGAAGTGACACAGACCATACAACATGTGGCAGATTAAAATCACCAACCACTATCAGGTTATCCATATCTGTCAAAAATGACGAAACTAGTTGCAGGGCACTCAGATGGGACGAAAAAAGGTTAATATCAGATTGAGGAGGAATATAAGAGCAAGTAACATAAAGAGATCGGCCGTTTAGTAATATTTTAACACAAAAAAACTCTATGTCCGGAAGATGCTGAGAAAGAATCTGTTCAGAGGAAATACAGGAGTCAACAGCAATGAGAACACCACCCCCTTTGCGGGAAGTGCGATCGCATCTGTACAAGTTATATTTAGAAGGAAAAATGGAGTAATCAGAAATATCAGGTTTTAACCAGGTTTCAGTAAGTGCAACTATTTGAGAATCAAAAGATAAGCTGTTAATATATAATTTAGCCAGTTTAGTGATAAGGCCTCAAACATTTTGATAGGCCAAGCTAATTATTTCAGTTAGTTTTTTGCTGCCGAGGTGGAGGCAACAGGATGGCCAACAGGCGGTGTGCTATTGATCCTAATACCATTATTGTCATTAATTCGCCTATTCGTATACTCCCTAACGACAAGCTGCGGCGGCCAAAACTTTTCAGAGCAAATTGTCCAAAAAAGTTCAGGCGGTACACTCAACTTGAAAGAACATATACTTCTGGTATGTTTAAATTTAAACTTTTCAACAACAATAAGAGGGGAATCGATTTTACTTTTAACATATGCTGCAACATCATCCGATGACGTATCGGATGCCAGCCTAGAAACAAAAACAAATTTATTTAGTGGCACAACAACCAGAGGCTTGTGTGCCCCAATTGTAACGCCAGTAGAGTCAATAGGCACACTAGCTGTTGGACCGGAGGTCTCACTAATAGGATCACAAATTATGTTATTAGTGGCAAGGTTATTGTTAAGATTCCTTGCCGGGGAGTTAAATAAAATTAATGAGCTAGCAATAGTACCCATGGGGGGATCATTGCTAGGCGCTAGAAGCGGTTTAGTGGGACAGTTATCGGATGAGGTCCCGAAGTCTTTTTACGCTTCGGGGATTCAGTTATCACTTTGCCTTTTTATACCCTTAACCCATAAAATGGGTAAATAAGGGTATAATGGTTTTGTGCAAAAGTATGTAACAGGCAGAACTAAGCATCTCCGACCCTATAAAGTATATATATTCTTGATCAGCATCAACAGCCGAGACGATATAGCCATGTCCGTCTGTCCGTCTGTCTGTCCGTCTGTCCGTCTGAGCGTCTGTCCGTCTGTATGAACGCGTGGATCTCAGAGACTACAAGAGCTAGAGACTTCTGATTTTGTATTTAAGTTCTCCTATACCATGAGCAGAACAAGTTTGCTTCAAATTATCGATAACTATTCTGGTTTACGATATACACATAATATCGATAACAATAAAATATCGAATTTGGAAAATCTAAAAATGAGGGTTGAAGTAATGGATAATGATAGAACTTTTCTGAAAATTTCGTCCAAATCGGTTGAGAAACACCGGAGATATTGAACTTAATCGATGGAAGCTAAGCCAGTATACCAAAGTCTTATATAAATTAAATATATTTATTGCAACTGGGTTCAGGGTATCTTCTAGTCGGGCTCTCCCGACTAGAGCCTTCTTACTTGTTTGAAATTGGACTAGAGCTGCTCGAAAGACTTTTGCAGGTTATTAAGAGCAACGTGCATAGCTTTAAAGCCTTCGTGAGTCTGCCTCATAAATTGTGAAGATTCTTTCACCGCCTCTTTACAAGACCCACAATACCATTTAAGGCCTGTGTCAGCAAGCAGACATTCCCTGGTTTTGGCTGTAAAGCCAACACATTTCATGTGGATGATGTTGTCACATAGACAACACAAAATAAAATCTTGGTTGGTTGAACCAACCAATTTGCAATTTTCACTGCAACAGACAAGCATCATGAAGTAATATGCTTTAGCAAAAGCAGTTAGGGTGCAGGTATGTGTAAGTTAAAACGTATCAATGCAAATAGCACGATAAAACGGTAAAGATCAAAAGAGCGCTAGGCGAGAGTGCGTGAGCGCGTAAGCAGTTATAACAACAAGAACGTCTGATAAGAGCGGTCGAGAGCGGGGAGGACTGACGTTGGAGAGCGAGAGCAAGAAAATAGACAAAGTTATTGGCGTTAGCAGACGAAAACACAGAATATATAAAAGCAAATATAAGTATGTCTGGATGTACGTGTGCTTTCTGTAATTTTAAGCAATGTAGCGGCTGTTAAAACCTTAAATAAAATCAAATACTAAGCCGGCAGTTTTATAACTAAACACGTAAATACATACAAAGTACACTTGCGATCACCTCAGTAAATGTTTACAAATGTTACCAATGAAAACACCGATCACAATCACAAAAAAAACAGATAATTTACTCGGAGCACGCAAAATTACAACCGTCACCAACGAAAGTTAGAAAGTTTTTTTTTTACGGTTAACTAAGCAAAAAGTTTGTTTTTTAGGTACATGCATGTCGTTTAGGATCGTCTTTGATAATTTCGTATGCAAATTTTATGTTTATCAAGATATTTAAACTTAGCTCAATGATTAGGATATCCTTTGCACAAAAAATTATTAATATTGATTACTCATATAATTCAGGGCCCATATAAACAATGAGTCGAAAATCCAGAATTGGTGGAAAAACTTATTTGATTTGAAGATATTTGGACCCAACTCACTAAATGTGATTTAAATTTTGTTCCCGTAAATTTGGAAGATAAAAACTATATATATATATTCAGATATATTTATATATATATACCATATAGCCCACATAGTAAATAATTGTTGTCTGTAAAGTTGGTTTACGGACTATAATCTTACGCGACAACGTCATAGCAAAATATTGATGAAAATATTACACACTTTTATAAATAAAATTTAGTCATATTATTGAATTATAAATATTTTGTATGGATACGAAGGAGTGAAAGCAAAACTACAATTTGAATTTATTTTTTTTAAGTTTTCTTTATATGGTACATCTGTTTTTTTCTTCCTCTATATTTTCTGGGTTTTTCTGTACTTTTCTGTGGTTTTCTGTATATCTCTTAATTTTTCTGTATATCCCTTATTTTAATACCCTTAACCCATAAAATGGGTAAAAAAGGGTATAATGGTTTTGTGCAAAAGTATGTAACAGGCAGAAGGAAGCATCTCCGACCCCATAAAGTATATATATTCTTGATCAGCATCAGCAGCCAAGACGATATAGCCATGTCTCAGAGACTACAGAAGCTAGAGACTTCAGATTTTGGATATAAGCTCTCCTATACCATGAGCAGAACAAATTTGCTTCAAATTATCGATAACTATTTTTGTTTCCGATACACACATGCAATCGATAACAAAAAATATCGAATTTGGAAAATGTAAAAATGAGGGTTGAAGTAATGGGTAATGATAGAACTTTTCAGAAATTTTTTTAGAAATTTCATCCAAATCGGTTAAGAAACACCGGAGATATCGAGTTTAATCGATTGAAGTCAATTATAAATCTAATTTATTTATTGCAACTGGGTTCAGGGATCTTCTAGTCGGGCTCTCCCGACTAGAGCCTTCTTACTTGTTTAATTTTTATTAATTTATTTATTTAATTTTATTTTTTTTGTATTTTAATGTTTTTAATCAGAAACTCAAATGTTTTTATAACAACACAGTCATCTCTTTTAATAATTCTGCAAACCTGACTCCATAAGTCTTCTGATAACATTTCTTCCTGAAAGCTCACAAGCCAGCCGGCTACGGTGTTGCTGCAAACGCGCGTTATTTCTGATGGAATACGCTTCGACTTGTCTGTCTTTGATGCTCAGTCTGAGGTCATTGTGCAAGGTTGAATTTCGCACGTATCACCCAGCTCCAGTTATTCGGCACAAGGCCAAAATTCTGGAGTGTATGGATGCGTCGTCGACTTGTCCGACACGCAATGCCCCAAAAATTAATACCATGTCTCCAAGTCGGAGCAACCAAAGTGTTATACACCGCGCGTTTGCAGCGCAGCGGCAACGCGCTATCAGCGTTAACCGACCAGTTAACCTTTGCCAGCTTGTGGCGACAGAGTTTAAAAAGTCTATCGATGTGGGCACGAAAGCAAAGTCTTTTGTCCAAGGTGATTCCCAGGTATTTGGCATGATCTTCAGGCTGCAGGGGACTCCCATCCAGCCTGACTGCTGGTGCATCTCCACGTTGAGCTTCATGTTCCACCTGTGAGCCCAGCGCTCAAGGAGGTGAATATACTCCTGGGCCCCGTCAGCAGCCTCATACTCGCAAGGGGCAGACTGGAAAACTGCCATGTCGTCCGCAAATGTAACGATGGGAAATTTACCCGGTGAAGCGAGGTCCTCAAGGTCTTTGGGAGTGGGTATGTCTGCCGTGTACAGATTATATAAGAACGGGCCCAGTACGCTGCCTTGAGGTACGCCCGCCCTCATTATCCGTGCAGTAGAGAGGCCTGCCCTCACCTTGACTTCGAACCTGCGTTCCGTTAGGTAAGACTGCATTAGGATGATGAAAGGAGCAGGAAGGCGCATATTTATTTTTTGGAGCAGTCCTTTTATTCAAACGCGGTCGAAAGCCTGCTGGACAGCGACAAAAATAACCATAGTAGACTAGTCCTTATCGTCGTACGCCTTGAGTATATGGTTAACCACCCTGTGAACTTGTTCAATTGCACCAAAGCCAAATTGTTGGTCAGAGAGAATGGCCAGATTATCCATAAGCCTTGCAAGCCGAGCAACAATTAGCCTATCCCATAGCTTTGATAAAGAAGGCAATAGACTTATCGGTCGATATGACTCTGGGTCATTCTCCGGCACTCGGCTTGTGAATCATTTGGATCCTAGCTAAATTCCACTAGACAGGATAGTGTTGGGTCCTTAATATAACGTTGAAAATCAACGTTATAAAAAGAAGCACCTTGATTTCAGGGCCCTCAGAGTAGTGTGACAAATACCGTCATGGCAAGGAGCCTTAGATGTTGGAAGGACCTGAATCGCGTCCTTGACCTCCTAAACTCTGATGGGGTTGATGGGCAGAGATTTCTGCAACAGAGTCTCCAGTGCTTGGTTGGTCTCAGCTAGATTATCCTGATCAGCTTTATCGAGTGGCGTAAAGCGTTCTTCCAAGTGACTTGCAAACGTTTCAGCTTGTTAGTTGTCAGTGTGGCAGCGTCCGTTCCCTGGGCAACGAAGCAGTAAAGACCGCAAAGGTTGACGCTTAAGGCTACGTGTGGCACGCCAGAGAGAGTAACCTGCGTCACTGGTGTAGTCCATACTCTCTAACCTCCTGGTGAAGGATTCACTTTTAAGCCTGCGTAGCGGCTCCTGTAGCTCCCTCTCAGATCTTGTCCTGAGGGCTATGCGTTGTCTGGTATCTGTTTCCGATGCGCCTCTTTTTCTTGAGCAAGCATTATGTCCGCTGGGAGTCTGTATCCAGAATTATCCTGCCGTTTTAAACAAGGGGGTGGGGTGGTTTCAGCCGCAGCCGACCGGATTTTGGCGATAAGCAGATCAATGGAATTTAATTTATTTTTTCTCTGTTCGTTTTTTTTTTTCTGTATATCTCTGTATTTTCTAATAAATCGGAATTTTTGTATTTATTTTCTCCGATGCAGATGGGGATGCCACAAGCTGTCTGCCTTCCAAATTTGGTGACTCAAGCTCAAAATTTGTAAATTGAGAGAGAAAGGGGGGCTGGGGGTGGAATGGGTGAGAGTTGCTCAAAAACTTTCATGCACTTCTTTGGGGGTCGTTGCGAGCTGTCACCAAATTTGGTATGAAAATAGCAATTGACATCCCACTTGGATCAGCACCAAAAATTTGAATGCCACGCCCACCCATACCCACCCCAGCCCCCTCTTCCACACCTTTTCAAACTTTGAGCTAGATTCACCAAATTTGGTAAGAAGATAGCAATAGATATTCCACAAAGATCTGCACAAAATATTTGGATGCCACGCCCACCCATACTGCCCCCAGCCCCCCTTTCCGCACCTCTTACAAACTTTGAGCAAGAGTCTCCAAATTTGGTCTGAAGATAGCAATTGACATTTCACAAAGATATGAATCACAAATTTGGATGCCACGCCCACCAATACCGCCCGCAGCCCGCCCTTAACCACCTTTTACAAACTATGAGCTAGAGTCTCCAAATTTGGTATGAAGATAACAATTGACATCCCACATAGATCTGCAGCACAAATTTGGATGCCACGCCCACCCATACCGACCCAAGCCCCCCCTTTCCACACCTTTTACAAATTTAGAGCTAGAGTCACCAAATTTGGTATGAAGATAGCAATTGACATTTCACAAAGATCTTCATCAATAATTTGGATGCCACACCCACCAATACCACCTCCAGCACCCCCCCCCCCCCCTCCCTTTCCAAGCCTTTAACAAACTTCAAGCTAGAGTCTTCAAATTAGGTAGGAAGATAGCAATTGATATTCTACAAAGATCTGCATCACAAATTTGGATGCCACGCCCACACATACCGCCCCCAACCCCCCTTTCCTCACCTTTTACAAACTTTGAGCTAGAGTTGCCAAATTTGGTATGAAGATAGCAATTGACATGACACAAAGATCTGCATCACAAATTTGGATACCACGCCCACCCATACCGCCCCCAGCCCCCCTTTCCCCACCTTTTACAAACTTCGAGCTGGAGTCACCAAATTTGGTATGAAGACAGCACTTGACATTCGACAAAGATCTGCATCACAAATTTGGATGCCACGCCCACCCATACTGCCCCCAGCCCCCTTTCCCTACCTTTTGCAAACTTCGAGCTAGAGACACCAAATTTGGTATGAAGATAGCAATTGACACTTCACTAAGATCTGCATCAAAAATTTGGATGCCACACTCACACAGTCCGCCCCGAGCTCTCCTTTCCACAGCTTTGACAAACTTTGAGCTATAGTAACCAAATTTGGAAGGAAGACAGCTGGTGGCGTCCCCATCTGCATCAGATAATCTTTAAGGCAGCGTAAATCCTACCGCATCCGTACCCCTTTGCAATCAGGCCTCTTTTTACGAGTTTTAATACTGGTATCGATCATGCCGCAGTCGGTTGCTTCCAACGTTTCCACTTGTTAAGATTTATACATGTGCTTTAAAAAGTTGAGTTGGGTACAGAATACGTCAAATTAGAAAAATCTGAAGTTTTGGTTCCAAATCTTCAACGTTTGAATCCATATGACGCCAAATTCCCATTGCTGTTGTCTCGAAACTCTCAATTTGTAAATTTTTTCCTTCGCAATTTGCATCAAACATATTATAACGCAGGTGCCAAAGTGATGGTGTCACTGCTAAGGCAGCAGATTTGGGTAATTAATGTTCCAAAGCAATGTGTAAATCTCCTTAATTTCAGTATTTGTTCTTTTTCCTGGTAGTACTAATTTTTCGGATAGGCTATCTTTTATTTTTAAGATCTCGTCTCTTAATTGTCTTGGTTTTAAAATGTTTGGATTCAAATGCCCATGATTAATGTCAATTAGTAATCCTATTACACTTGCTTGTATTTTGTCGCACTCATCAATTAAAGTACTAAGTTTTTTGGTTAATAAACGGAATTGTTACTGTGTACCTTCCATATAATTCTCTTTTCGTTGTTCTTGTGAAGTTTTCTTCGCAGATTTCTGTTTCTGCATCTTCTTCATCATCCTCTTCTACCTCCCAAAACCTTTCCAAATCTCCAGACACAATTATTGACGCGACTATATTTCCATTTCCTTTGGATTTGGTGCACCCAGTCACTATCCACCCAAATTCTGTATTTTGACCGAGAAGCCCGTCTAATTTTATTAAATTAATTGATTCATTAATTGAATTAATAAAGTGCTCTGCTGAATCACTCAGTACTGGCAACTCTAAAGCTGAAGCAAATGCGACACAACGCATCTTGCCTCTTTTACTGCAGGTTGCCTTGCCCAATTTTCTTCTATTGTCAAGAGCTTGCTATTGGTTTTTTAGCAATGCCTTGCCAAATATACTTTTATTGGCAAGGGCTTTGGGCCTGCCAGTGGTTCACTAGCAATGACTTTTTGTATCGTTTCTTGGTAAGCGCTAGTCACGCTAAAGAGCCTCTTCAGTCTTTTCATCGTTTCCGAACGAGCGCCTTAGGCCCATTTCGAAAGGGCAATTTTTCCGACCGTCTCCTTGACGGAAACAGAAAGTTTTTGAGTGCTCAAAAACCAACGTTCGGCTTGTCAAACTATGGCACTGCTCCACGTTATTAAACGCTCGGAGTGCCAAATTAAGGCATTGCTCGACGGTTTTTTATGCTCGGCGTGCCGCTAATATTAACACTGCTCGAACGACCAATGCTCGGCGTGCCAAAGTACAGCTCTGCCCGAAGGTCTTACTGTTCGGCGTGCCAAATTACGGCGCTGCTCGAAGGACAAAATGAAACAATAGTGTTCCGTTGAGTACTGAATAGATACTGATTTTATTCTTACAAATCCTAGCCCGTATATACTAAAAAGATATCTTAGAGTAGGTCTGCGGTGGCACATTATCGCCAGTAGATAGTCAAATCATTATTTGTTTAGGTTATTTTCTATTTTAAACATTAGTGTAGGTCTTTCCACAATCTTTGGTGACCTTATCTTTTGTTATGGTTTATGTATATTTTTAGCTCTTGCTGCAGTAGCATGCAGCTGGGTTAAAGTGTAGTTTTGTATATTTTACCAAGACTCTATTGAGACTTGATGTCAAGTGTTCATGCGTGAACAGCTTGTGAAATTAAAGCCAGTTTCATTACTGAAATTCTATAGTAAGCTGGATATGGTTTGGGAATTAGACATAATATATATCTGAGATCAAACTACGAACGAAAATAACGTAAGAGTATAGAAAAAGATCAACAGAGCATAAAAAAAAATAAACTAACTAATTGAGCTCACAAAACTTGAATCTCATCATATATATAGGATACCAAGCATAGTTTAAGATCGCTGATCGCCTGTTATCACATGCTCATGAGCATGTGTATTCTTCATATGATCATATGGTATGCCTCATTCCTTATCGCCGCGGTTTACTCGTTACCAGTATTAAAACCGGTTAAAAGAGGACTGATTGCAAAGGGGTACGAATGAGGCAGGGGTGTACGCTGCCTTAAAGATTCTCCGATGCAACTATCTTCCTTACAGATTTGGTGCCTCTAGCTCAAAGTTTGTTACCTTCGGTAACGAGTATAAACAGTGAGACCACGATCACAAACCAACCGGTGGATAGCAAAAAGTGAGTTTGAAAAATCATTTTAGAGTAGCATTTTGATTCTTATTTCAGATCCGCTGTTTTTTTTTTCTAATCGAAAATTTTGGTCCGAATGGCTGGATAAGTTTTGGCGGCTTGTAGCAAAAGCTTATGGAATCATCTGACGATGATAAATGTGCAAAATTTGGAATACGCGCTCGTTATGTTCTTGGTGATATCTTTTGATAGAAAATAACGAAAGACATTAAATGTGGTAGAACCAAGACGACACAGTTAACCAAATAACTTGGCAGAATACTTTAAGAATACTAAGCTATTCTATATAGTTTAAATTGATGAAAAAAACATTTTTGTTCTTATTTAATATCATTCATAATTAAGGTGAAAACGTGAAATACATTAGAGTTGTAAGGTGTTACAGCTAAAAGTTTTTGTGAAAAAATATATTTTATTTAATTTTATGCAAAATAAATTACAAAAAAAAAAAAATTGGTTCTTTTTTAGTGAATTTGACAGTCATTTTTTTTTTTTTGCTCTATCTTTAATTTTGAAGTGGCAGCCGTGAGCGTACGTGTGATTTTGTGCAGACAGCTGCGGCAGAGGCCCTATGCACGCGCTGCCTCGGATTAATGCAATTTTCATAAGAGCTAGAGATTTCATAGGGAGATTTCAAATAGTTTCAATATTGAGGCGGTACGCCTTCTGCACTACGGCCCTTGTTTAGGCATATATACATTTAAGTCACAACCCACATAAATGACACACAATAATAAGTACAATTTAACTATGTCAAATACTGACCTATGTTTTTATATATACATTTAAATTACAGCACTCACAATATATGACAGACAATTATAATTTCACGAGGTCAATTAAATGCAACACCATACGTATTATTGTCTTAGCTACAAAAAACTGCTGATCACAGCGAAACCGACACATATACCTAGTTACCAAAACAGCGGTCAATCAACGCGGAAATTGCCAATATGCAATTCTGCATTGGCAAGCAATTGCTGCGTTTACAATAACCCAATTTATATTGATATTACACTTATGCAAACTAAGCTATTTTTTCCTATAAATATTGTCACTTTCATGAATAAAGTTCAGTTCTTTACTTTGTACCAACAAACAAAGTATTTTACTCATCATCAAGGAATTCCCCCTCCGTAGTCCAACTAGTTACAAGTGATAGTTGCGACGCCCTTTTAGTAGTCAGTTTATGTACTGAATGCTTACAAAACAAATATATACAAAAATATCCATAGCTTCTTTCTCTATCCAATTATTAAGTGTTTCAGATCAGCATAGGGCTGAATAGTTGATGCATACGTTGACCATTCAATACGAGTGCGCATAGGCAGTTTACTTGCAAGATCGCTTAATAGTACAGGACTTTGCAAATGCTGTAAGGCGTTAGCAGATTTTAAATATATAGTCAAATTTCATACTTTTGCTGCAAATGGTACGATTTTATCTAAGTTACTTTCTGAAATATGCAGAATTTCAGATACTTTATCTAACTGACTTCTAATAAGTAAACTTGACTGTCCGAACGTTGACTGTAGCCGTTTTATAATATGTTCGACATTTATTGGATTTATTAACATTTCTGCCACATCCTCTTTGGCAGCACCTTTTAAACTTTTCTGTAGTCTGAGCAGATTATCTAAATTTGAGTACCTGTAGGC
The DNA here is from genome assembly GCA_030179655.1 of Scaptomyza flava. Taxonomy (NCBI): domain Eukaryota; kingdom Metazoa; phylum Arthropoda; class Insecta; order Diptera; family Drosophilidae; genus Scaptomyza; species Scaptomyza flava. The sequence continues at coordinate 50,868 of JARNME010000048.1, read as the reverse complement.
TAGGGTGGTCTCAATAAACATTGTACTAAATATTGGCCAGTCTTCTAGCTGCCCATGGAAAGCTGGCAAATCAATTATTCTTCCTTTTTGCAAACCTATTCCGAATGCGTCACAACCCCGCAACTCCGAGGGACCAGTAACAGACTCACCATTATTAAGAAAACTTTCTTGTCGACCATGTATACCAACCGTGTGGTACCAAATGTCGATTCAACTCCAGGATGAGGTTCTCTTCTTGAGAAGTCCAAGTCATGTGCCCATGGGGCAGTGCCGACCAAGCCATGAGCGCCACCTTGTGCGGCACCAGTTGTCGCTACGCTGCCTGTTGATGGGGCAGTGCCGATCCACGATCCTACCTGTCAGGATAATAAGCCATAAGTGCCGCCTTGTGCGGTACCAGTTGTCGCTACGCCACCTATCCATGGGGTAGCGCCGACCAAGCCATGAGTGCCACCCTGTGCGATACACTGCTCGACGATGTAGCAGCGCCGGGTGTCAATGAGTTTACGTTTTGTTCATAAGCTGTAAACTCTTCTGTCATTATGTTAATTTTTTGCATAGCTCGTTCCGTTTGCAACTGTTGTTCTGCTAATATTTTCTCCATGAAGCCTTGGGCTTCCTTATTCTTTGTAACTACGGTTTTATCCTCATCTTCGCTTAACTGTTCCATTTCGACTTCCGTATTTTCTGTGTGTCTTTTGCGACGTGGGCAAGTTTATCAAATTTAATAAAAATTTAATTAAATAAAACTTAAAAATACTTTAATAAAACGGCGCGTTACTTCTTGTTTGCTTTATTTAGTTATTTGCTTATATATGTATGTATATTATAAATTGTGTATGATGACAGATGCGTTGTCAAGCCTAACCTGCACAATTAATAAACCATATTTACTTAAAACAGGTATCAGAGAATATATAGGACTTCATTTGGATATCGAATCGCATTGTCTAAGTGCGTTAATTTCTTCAGGGTATATTTGTAGCTGTGCCTTAACTTTAACTCTTTAAGTGAGAATTCTCCTTTTATTTTATTTCCATTTTTTCGTCGAATATTTTTTTACAAATCTAAGCATCCAGCCCACTGTGCGCTTTAGGCGTAGATAATTTGAAAAGCGTCCAATATCTATGGGTAATTCTTGAGTTATTGTTAATACAATCTTGCGTCTTACGTTAAAGTCATCTGTTAGTGGAGTTGTCTTATCAATTATCGGCCATTCGGATTCATCTGCTTTTAAAAAGGATGTGCCTAATGTCCAGATAGTTTGCGGATCATATTCACCGCAGTTTGTGGCTCGCGTAGCTTTATCGGCTGGATTTAAAAGTGTTGGGACCCAGCGCCATTCATTTTATTTTGTGGTCCCCAAAATTTCTGATATCCTATATGCTACAAACTGTTTATACTGTCTGTGGTTAGAGCAAATCCAGGCGAACACCGTTCTAGAATCTGACCAAAATACAGATCTTTCAATGACTACTTCACGACTATCAGCTATAAAGTTTCTTAGTCTACTTCCTAAAACTTCTACTTGGAGCTCTAGCCTTGGCACTGACAATAACTTTAGGGGGGCGCATTTAGTCTTGCCTGCTACGAAGGAAGTTTCAATTCTGTTGCTAGATATGATACGCCAATAGGCTACTGCCGCAAATGCTTGTTCACTTGCGTCCACAAATATGTGAAGTTCTCTTCTGACGTCTGACGTGCAGTTAGGAACATTCGAGAAAGCAACGACTTATTTGAAAACACTTGACCTTGTTCAATTGCGTGATCCTATCTTTGAAACGTGTATAAATGTTGTCATTAATTAAGTCATTCCAGTGTATTCCAGTTCGCCAGATATCCTGCATTGAAACTTTTCCAATTATCATAAGATCAGCAAGAATGCCGAACGGGTCAAATACTGACATAATAATGCTAAGCAATTGTCTTTTGTTTGGAACCTTTACTCCCTTCTTTATTTCTTCATCGACTCTGTTCGTTTTAAGATAAAAAGATCCATCGAAGGCATCCTTTCGACTATCCCAAAACATACCTAGGATTTTATCTATTGAGCTCAAATCAAGTGTGACAGATGTAGGAGCTATAGCTTTCGACGCATTATCTTCAAGGCTTAGTTTATTTTGGATTTCTGGTGAGTCATTTTTTTTTTTGCTCTATCTTTAATTTTGAAGTGGCAGCCGTGAGCGTACGTGTGATTTTGTTCAGACAGCTGCGGCAGAGGCCCTATGCACGCGCTGCCTCGTGTGCATAAGAAAGTTGCGAGGCGCCCATCACCGGATTAATGCAATTTTCATAAGAGCTAGAGATTTCATAGGGAGATTTCAAATAGTTTCAATATTGAGGCGGTACGCCTTCTGCACTACGGCCCTTGTTTAGGCATATATACATTTAAGTCACAACCCACATAAATGACACACAATAATAAGTACAATTTAACTATGTCAAATACTGATCTATGTTTTTATATATACATTTAAATTACAGCACTCACAATATATGACAGACAATTATAATTTCACGAGGTCAATTAAATGCAACACCATACATATTATTGTCTTAGCTACAAAAAACTGCTGATCACAGCGAAACCGACACATATACCTAGTTACCAAAACAGCGGTCAGTCAACGCGGAAATTGCCAATATGCAATTCTGCATTGGCAAGCAATTGCTGCGTTTACAATAACCCAATTTATATTGATATTACACTTATGCAAACTAAGCTATTTTTGCCTATAAATATTGTCACTTTCATGAATAAAGTTCAGTTCTTTACTTTGTACCAACAAACAAAGTATTTTACTCATCATCAAGGAATTCCCCCTCCGTAGTCCAACTAGTTACAAGTGATAGTTGCGACGCCCTTTTAGCAGTCAGTTTATGTACTGAATGCTAACAAAACAAATATATACAAAAATATCCATAGCTTCTTTCTCTATCCAATTATTAAGTGTTTCAGATCAGCATAGGGCTGAATAGTTGATGCATACGTTGACCATTCAATACGAGTGCGCATAGGCAGTTTACTTGCAAGATCGCTTAATAGTACAGGACTTTGCAAATGCTGTAAGGCGTTAGCAGATTTTAAATATATAGTCAAATTTCATACTTTTGCTGCAAATGGTACGATTTTATCTAAGTTACTTTCTGAAATATGCAGAATTTCAGATACTTTATCTAACTGACTTCTAATAAGTAAACTTGACTGTCCGAACGTTGACTGTAGCCGTTTTATAATATGTTCGACATTTATTGGATTTATTAACATTTCTGCCACATCCTCTTTGGCAGCACCTTTTAAACTTTTCTGTAGTCTGAGCAGATTATCTAAATTTGAGTACCTGTAGGCTAGGGTGGTCTCAATAAACATTGTACTAAATATTGGCCAGTCTTCTAGCTGCCCATGGAAAGCTGGCAAATCAATTATTCTTCCTTTTTGCAAACCTATTCCGAATGCGTCACAACCCCGCAACTCCGAGGGACCAGTAACAGACTCACCATTATTAAGAAAACTTTCTTGTCGACCATGTATACCAACCGTGTGGTACCAAATGTCGATTCAACTCCAGGATGAGGTTCTCTTCTTGAGAAGTCCAAGTCATGTGCCCATGGGGCAGTGCCGACCAAGCCATGAGCGCCACCTTGTGCGGCACCAGTTGTCGCTACGCTGCCTGTTGATGGGGCAGTGCCGATCCACGATCCTACCTGTCAGGATAATAAGCCATAAGTGCCGCCTTGTGCGGTACCAGTTGTCGCTACGCCACCTATCCATGGGGTAGCGCCGACCAAGCCATGAGTGCCACCCTGTGCGATACACTGCTCGACGATGTAGCAGCGCCGGGTGTCAATGAGTTTACGTTTTGTTCATAAGCTGTAAACTCTTCTGTCATTATGTTAATTTTTTGCATAGCTCGTTCCGTTTGCAACTGTTGTTCTGCTAATATTTTCTCCATGAAGCCTTGTAGATCCATTATTTGGGCTTCCTTATTCTTTGTAACTACGGTTTTATCCTCATCTTCGCTTAACTGTTCCATTTCGACTTCCGTATTTTCTGTGTGTCTTTTGCGACGTGGGCAAGTTTATCAAATTTAATAAAAATTTAATTAAATAAAACTTGAAAATACTTTAATAAAACGGCGCGTTACTTCTTGTTTGCTTTATTTAGTTATTTGCTTATATATGTATGTATATTATAAATTGTGTATGATGACAGATGCGTTGTCAAGCCTAACCTGCACAATTAATAAACCATATTTACTTAAAACAGGTATCAGAGAATATATAGGACTTCATTTGGATATCGAATCGCATTGTCTAAGTGCGTTAATTTCTTCAGGGTATATTTGTAGCTGTGCCTTAACTTTAACTCTTTAAGTGAGAATTCTCCTTTTATTTTATTTCCATTTTTTCGTCGAATATTTTTTTGCAAATCAAAGCATCCAGCCCACTGTGCGCTTTAGGCGTAGATAATTTGAAAAGCGTCCAATATCTATGGGTAATTCTTGAGTTATTGTTAATACAATCTTGCGTCTTACGTTAAAGTCATCTGTTAGTGGAGTTGTCTTATCAATGATCGGCCATTCGGATTCATCTGCTTTAAAAAGGATGTGCCTAATGTCCAGATAGTTTGCGGATCATATTCACCGCAGTTTGTGGCTCGCGTAGCTTTATCGGCTGGATTTAAAAGTGTTGGGACCCAGCGCCATTCATTTTATTTTGTGGTCCCCAAAATTTCTGATATCCTATATGCTACAAACTGTTTATACTGTCTGTGGTTAGAGCAAATCCAGGCGAACACCGTTCTAGAATCTGACCAAAATACAGATCTTTCAATGACTACTTCACGACTATCAGCTATAAAGTTTCTTAGTCTACTTCCTAAAACTTCTACTTGGAGCTCTAGCCTTGGCACTGACAATAACTTTAGGGGGGCGCATTTAGTCTTGCCTGCTACGAAGGAAGTTTCAATTCTGTTGCTAGATATGATACGCCAATAGGCTACTGCCGCAAATGCTTGTTCACTTGCGTCCACAAATATGTGAAGTTCTCTTCTGACGTCTGACGTGCAGCTAGGAACATTCGAGAAAGCAACGACTTATTTGAAAACACTTGACCTTGTTCAATTGCGTGATCCTATCTTTGAAACGTGTATAAATGTTGTCATTAATTAAGTCATTCCAGTGTATTCCAGTTCGCCAGATATCCTGCATTGAAACTTTTCCAATTATCATAAGATCAGCAAGAATGCCGAACGGGTCAAATACTGACATAATAATGCTAAGCAATTGTCTTTTGTTTGGAACCTTTACTCCCTTCTTTATTTCTTCATCGACTCTGTTCGTTTTAAGATAAAAAGATCCATCGAAGGCATCCTTTCGACTATCCCAAAACATACCTAGGATTTTATCTATTGAGCTCAAATCAAGTGTGACAGATGTAGGAGCTATAGCTTTCGACGCATTATCTTCAAGGCTTAGTTTATTTTGGATTTCTGGTGAGTTTGATATAATTCCTCGCATATCAAAATTAGCCAGCTTGTGTACTTTCTTCACTTCGTTGCTTATCTCGAATGCTTCTTTCTCATTTTCAAAACTCGCTACAAAATCGTCAACATAATGATTTTCTTTTATGGCTTTGATAACAGCTTCTGTCATATTGGAAGCATTCGATGCACTCCGGTTTTTTACATACTGTGCACAGCAAGGTGAACACGTAGCTCCAAATATTAGAACTTGCATTTTATAAACCTCAATCTCGCCTTTGAAATTCCTCCATAGGAATCTGAGAGAGTATTGATCCGATTCTTGTACTTTAACTTGCAGGAACATTTATTTAATGACGCCACATACAGCTATTATGCATTGACGAAACTGGAACAAGATTTGTAGTAGTGGAGGGTTTTCGTCTGGCCCTTTTGAAAGGTAGCTATTTTAAGAAATGTCATTGACCTTTGCGGCCACATCAAAGACAAGCCTTATCTTGTTAGGTTTATTTATGTTGTACACCCCAAAGTGAGGGAGATACCAGGTGCGGGGACTTAATTTTTCTATATCTGTCTTTGATAATTTCCTGGCATACCCCTAGTCGACGAAATTCATTATAGCCTCTTCATATTCCTGTTGTTTTTTTATCTCACAAAGTTTAACTTCAGTTGTGCGAAGTCTCTTGAGAGCCATATCAAAGCTATTTGGAAGGATTATATCATCATTGTCCTTGTATAAGCGCTTGGTATTATCTTTCAATATTCTACGAGCCCTGACTATCTCATTTGATACTATCGGATAATATGGTGGCTTTACGTCAAGGCTCTCTGTATTGAAATATTCCATCATTAAATCATTTAGCTCGTTTTTATGAGAATTGGTACTAGAGTAAGTATGGAAGATGGTTGTCTTGCGATTATGTTCGCTTGCTTGATATCCATATGCTAGCCATCCTAAGGCTGTCTGAACTGCTATTAATCTGTTTTCTTAACATACACACATTCCGATTAGAATGCTTAGCTTGGCGTCATCATATCCCTTTATTGATAAGGTACCTAATTTTCCATGTGACTCAATATTCAGCGATTGTAAAGGCAGTTCTAAACTGGGAGTTGTACTACCTGTCAAAGATAACTAATTTTATTTGCGTTCTATTGTACGAACTCTAAAATTACATTTTATGGAAGGAACTACTTTCTTATAATTTCCAATCCAGGTGAATGTCAGGTTTTCTTCATTTCCTGTCACCCCAAGCTGTTTAGCCAGATCAGCATCTATTAAGGGTGCTGAGGAACCTTCATCTATGAATGCAAACACCTTGATAATGAATTTATTTGGTCCTGTGACCTCTATTGGTTGTACTTTAAATAAGAGCCTCGATGATCTGTTCCTTACTGTAAGGATATTTGCTGTGCTATTATCCTGCTGATCTGCGACCCTCCCTATAGCATTAGTAGCAGGGGCATGCTTTTTGTCCTGATGAAGCATATAATCATGAAAAGACTTGCCATTGTCGTGCTTACAAATCCTTTTTTTTTTTGCATATATTTAGACTGTGCCCTTGTCGTAGGCACCAAAAGCATACTTTTAGCCATTTTTGCATTAACCATTGATTATTTAAGTTACTTTTCGTAAATCACTCGCAATCCTCAAAAATGTGTGGCCCTTGGCATTCATAACATTTTATTTTTCCCTTTTCATTAGAAGATTCCTTTCTAATTTGCATCACCAACTTTTGATTTGAGCTTTTATCTTGTCTTACGTTTTGCTTGCTTGATGCTGTTGTAAGAGCAGCTTGTGATATATCCTGTTTAGGCGTATACACATTTAAGTCACAACCCACATAAATGACACACAATATTAAGTACAATTTAACTATGTCAAATACTGACCTATGTTTTTATATATACATTTAAATTACAGCACACACAATATATGACAGACAATTATAATTTCACGAGGTCAATTAAATGCAACACCATACGTATTATTGTCTTAGCTACAAAAAACTGCTGATCACAGCGAAACTGACCCATATACCTAGTTACCAAAACAGCGGTCAGTCAACGCGGAAATTGCCATTGGCAAGCAATTGCTGCGTTTACAATAACCCAATTTATATTGATATTACACTTATGCAAACTAAGCTATTTTTTCCTATAAATATTGTCACTTTCATGAATAAAGTTCAGTTCTTTACTTTGTACCAACAAACAAAGTATTTTACTCATCATCAAGGAATTCCCCTCCGTAGTCCAACTAGTTACAAGTGATAGTTGCGACGCCCTTTTAGCAGTCAGTTTATGTACTGAATGCTTACAAAACAAATATACACAAACATTTTGGTGACCCCGACACAGGACTCCTTGGAAGGATCCTGTCTTCAACATATAGCTCGCTACTCCTTCGACCACACCACACGGTTGCGAATAGAGGCGTAATCCAGCTCAGGCCGAGCGAATAAAACACTTCCACCGGGTCAGAAGTAATCAAAGAGCTATATACAACAACATAACAAACGTTATTCTGGTAGCTTAGTCATTGTCAACAAGGCGACAAAATGAGCACAGAGAAATCACTCGAATTGGAAGATGTCCTAGATGCGCAGAATGAAATAAGCCAGGAGGTATCAAGGCTTATAAAGAACACAAAAAAGGACCCAGCAGAGCGGAAGGCAAAACCTGGCTACAACCAAGCCAAGGCCAAAATCCTTGAAGAAAAGTGGACTATTTTCAAGAACAACAATATCTTGATCAAAAACTCTAAGTTAGAGGAGTCCCACCCATACCACAAGTTTTCCGAAGAGGTTCACGATTTGGTTAAAAAAACCAGAACTTACTTAAAAGAACAAGCTGATATTGCAGATCAGTCTAGCAGCAATAGGACGGAGCCAAGGACCGCCATTGCTGCAGGAATTGTTGATGCCAAAGCAAACACAAATGCCAAGCTAGTTGCATTGTGCCGTCGGCAAAAGGCGATGATTGAGTCAATAAATCGCGCCATTCAACACAAGCCCCTTAATGCAGAAAATGTAATCTCATTATGGGCAAAACTTCAAGTGGTCCACTTCCAAATATACGAGGAGCTTGAGGACCCGGAGGACGCAAGCTTTGACGCCACTGACTATCCCAAAGCAGAAGCTGAAGTTAGGAACGTACTGACAGACAAGTCAAATAGTACGGTGTCCGATAACATTAACTTGCCACGCATCTCCATTCCAAAATCTGATGGTGATATACTCAAGTGGTCTCAGTTCTTTGATATGTTCTCATGTATGATACATGAAACTAGAATGCCAACCATACGTAAAATGTAGTACCTCAAAACCAGCGTAATTGGAGAGGCAGAAAGACTAATCCGTCACATTGATCTCAAGGTGGAAAATTACCTCTTCGCATGGGAAATCTTAGTTGATGCGTACAATAATCCTAGAGATATTGCTTCTAGGATATTGAATCGTCTTCTGCTGCAACAAACCTCTAGCGACGATGTGAAGTCTTTAAAAGAACTGCACATCACAACAGTTGAGTCATTAGCTTCGTTGAAGGGACTTGGGATTGACATCTCAACATGGGATCCAATCATCATTGCCATCCTCAGAAACAAACTGGATGGCACAAACAAAACCCTATATGAACAATCATAGGGTAACACAAAGGAAATCCAGCCACTGGACACCATGCTCCAGTTCCTCGAACAGCGAGTTCGGGTCATGGCTTCTGGAAAAAAGGCATCTGCGACTTATAAGAAGGAGCCTAAAAATACAACATGTGCCTCGACTTCAAGTGCACCCAAAGGATGTCCTTATTGTAAAAAGACAGGTCACTATTTATCGAAATGTGACTACTTTCGCGATAAAACAGTTAGCGAACGTCTTAATTGGGTGCAACGACAAAGGTTATGCGTCAACTGTTTTAAAAATGACCATAAGACGAATGCTTGCCCTAGCAAGTTCAGTTGTTTTAAATGCAACAAGAAACACCACACTGTGCTACATTTGGAGAACGCTATCGCTTCAGCAGCATAGCCACACGCACAAGTTGTGGCATCCGCTAACAACCAAAACTATAACTTACTCACAACAGCAAAGGTAGCTGTGCAAGCAACTAACGGACAACAAGCATCATTCAAGGCACTACTGGATTCTGGATCACAAATCAACGTTGTTTCCGAAAGACTTGTGACCATGTTGGGCCTTAAGCGTCATGACACAACACTCCGGATTGAGGGCATCGGAGGACAGCCAAGAGTCAGCAAGGCTCGAGTGAATGTCCTAGTTAAATCACGACACAGAAATTTTACGATGCGATTGGAAGCATTCGTATTACCGCATATAATCTCGGATCAACCTGCCCAGTCGATCAACCCTTCCGACTGGGGCATGCCAAGCAAGTTACCACTGGCTGATCCAAACTTCAACAGACCAGGCAAAATCGACATGTTGATTGGAGCAGAGCACTGCTTTTCAATACTGCTCCCACAACAACACAAAATGTTCCAGTCTGGTCCAATGATGCAAAAAACCGAGTTCGGGTGGATCATTGCTGGTAAAGTAAATGCTGCAAGTAAGTCATCAGCCATCTGCGCAGTTGCAACAAGTGAAGAAACAAATGCATTAATGGAACGATTCTGGACATTAGATAGCTTGGATACAACAGAAAATCACCGAACACCAATTGAAGCGCATTGTGAAACTCACTTTTTAGAACATTTACAAGTGGCGGTGGACGGCAGATTTATCGTTCAACTTCCCTTTTTCTGAATACTATTCAGCCCTGGGAGAATCCATGTAGATTGCGACTAAACGGTTTCTATCGTTAGAGCGCAGAACCTCCGCTGACACGTGGAATTAGTACGCAGCGTTCATGGCAGAGTATGAGATGTTGGGACACATGAAACAAGTGTCACCGCAACAGATGCCTCACTACGTGATTCCGCATCATTGCGTGTTGAAGCCTGACAGCACAACAACAAAACTACGAGTTGTCTTCGACGCATCGTGCAAAACATCTACTGGAAAATCGTTGAATGACATATTGCATGCAGGCCCCACGGTTCAAAGCGATCTTATGTCAATTCTACTACGATTCAGAACACATAGATATGTGTTTACGGCTGACATTGAAAAAATGTATCGTCAGGTATGGATCAATCCGGAAAATCAGTTTCATCAACTGATTGTATGGCGCAACAACTCGTCGGAAGAAATTAAATACTACCGATTGAAAACAGTCACATATGGCACAAAATCCGCACCATTTTTAGCAATAAAATGCCAATAAGCATATGGAAAGGCTACAGATGGGTGCAAAGGCACTACAACGTGACTACTATGTAGACGACTGCCTGACCGCCACCGACACAATCGCAGTAGCGAAACAAGTTCAACAAGAGCTAAACAAAATTCTTCAGCCATCTGGATTCAAGCTACGAAAATGGTGTTCAAACAATGAACAAGTATTGGAGGGAATTCCCAAAGAAGACACAGTTAACGACGTACAGCTCGGAGAAACACTGGAACAGTATAGTGTTAAAACATTGGGCCTTATTTGGACGCCCAAAACGGATCAACTTGGCGGTCGAACTCACAGCAGTGCAGCAACCGTCATTACAAAACGTGCAGTCTGCTCGGAGCTGGCACAGATCTTCGACCCACAAGGCTTGTTCGCTCCAGTCGTAGTAAAGGCAAAAATTTTCATGCAACTCCTCTGGGAATTAAAACTCGATTGGGACGACGAGTTACCTACAAGTCTTCAGAATGATTGGAAGGAGTATCGAGACAAGTTGCAAACCCTCAACTCAATGCGAATCCCAAGGCACGTTTATGATGGTAAGAATCCGATAACGAAAGAATTACACGTCTTTGTAGATGTGTCGGAACGTGCATATGGCGCTGCAGTTTATGTACGCGCAACTTACAGAAACAAACAAATATCGGTTCGGCTCCTCTGTTCAAAGTCTCGAGTTGCTCCAACAGCAAAACAGTCACTCCCTCGACTAGAGCTATGTGCTGCACTATTGGGTGCAGGGATTGCTGAAAAGGTTCGACGCGATCTAAGCATCGACAGCAACACAGTGCCAGGATACTTTTGGTCAGATTCTACGGTTGTCCTTTCATGGATCAACGCAGCTGCCGCCACATATCATACATTTGTGGCAAACCGAATAGCTAAAATTCAGGCCTTGACAAGCCAGACTCAATGGCGGCATGTATCATCGGCCAACAATGCAGCAGATGTACTCTCAAGAGGAATATTGGCACGAAAACTACACGAGCACAACTTATGGTTGTATGGACCACTATTTCTGCATGGCTCTCCAACCAAATGGTCAGCCTTACCCAGTATCACCCCCAGCAAGTTGGAAAGGAAAACAAAACATATAAGCCTGGCAATATTTGGCAATATATAATTGTACACTTGCAGACACAGTCATTCGTTCCACAAGTTACAACGCATTGTGGCTTACATGTTACGCTTCTGCTACAATAAACAGAGATCAGCAACTGTCACTCTAAGCGTCGAGGAATTAAATCACGCTCGCAACGTAATATTGCGGACAATACAACAAGTTGAATTCGCTGCAGCGTCACAATATGGTGGAAAAAAGGAGTTCCATTTCATCGCTGTTCCCCCTACAAGGATCCGACGGACTTATACGAGTTGGTGGCAGATTGGATCAGGCCCCACTCCCTTACAATGCAAGGTACCAGATTCTGCTGCCCTACAATGATCCAATAGTAACAAGTAAGAAGGCTCTAGTCGGGAGAGCCCGACTAGAAGATACCCTGAACCCAGTTGCAATAAATATATTTAATTTATATAAGACTTTGGTATACTGGCTTAGCTTCCATCGATTAAGTTCAATATCTCCGGTGTTTCTCAACCGATTTGGACGAAATTTTCAGAAAAGTTCTATCATTATCCATTACTTCAACCCTCATTTTTAGATTTTCCAAATTCGATATTTTATTGTTATCGATATTATGTGTATATCGGAAACCAGAATAGTTATCGATAATTTGAAGCAAACTTGTTCTGCTCATGGTATAGGAGAACTTAAATACAAAATCAGAAGTCTCTAGCTCTTGTAGTCTCTGAGATCCACGCATTCATACAGACGGACAGACGGACAGACGGTCAGACGGACAGACGGACAGACGGACAGACGGACAGACAGACAGACAGACGGACAGACGGACAGACAGACGGACAGACGGACATGGCTATATCGTCTCGGCTGTTGATGCTGATCAAGAATATATATACTTTATAGGGTCGGAGATGCTTCCTTCTGCCTGTTACATACTTTTGCACAAAACCATTATACCCTTATTTACCCATTTTATGGGTTAAGGGTATAAAAATGCTGTTGAAAGATCTGCATGATGACAATATGCATTGAGGTGCCCAAGCCTAACGAGCAACCGCTAGACAACAATATTGGATCCTCAACGACAAAACAATGTCAAGGAATATCATTCACAACTGCGAGACATGCAACAAGGCAAGGCCCAAGTTAATGAACCAAATTATGGGTAATTTGCCAGCCGATCGAGTAACACCAACACGCCCATATCTTACAACAGGCGTAGATTACTGCGGACCAATATGGATTCATCATAAGCTTCGAGGAAAGCGACCAGACAAAGCATACATAGCTTTTTTCTGTTGCTTCGCCACCAAAGCGGTACACCTTGAGCTGATTAGTGATCTAACAACAGACGCCTTTTTGGGAGCCCTACGACGCTTCTTAAGCCGTCGAGGCAAGCAACTAAATGCAACACCATACGTATTATTGTCTAAGCAACAAAAAACTGCTGATCACAGTGAAACTGACACATATACCTAGTTACCAAAACAGCGGTCAGTCAATTTTTTTACTCATCATCAAGGAATTCCCCCTCCGTAGTCCAACTTGTTAAAAGTGCTAGTTGCGACGCCTATTTAGCAGTCAGTTTATTTATGTACTGAATGCTTACAAAACAAATATACAGAAACAGACGTTTTGGAATTGAATTAAAACTCAAAGAATATACGGTTAAAGCTTAAAGGGTATAATGGTTTTGTGCAAAAGTATGTTACAGGCAGAAGGAAGCATCTCCGACCCCATAAAGTATATATATTCTTGATCAGCATCAGCAGCCAAGACGATATAGCCATGTCCGTCTGTCCGTCTGTATGAACGCGTGGATCTCAGAGACTACAAGAGCTAGAGACTTCAGATTTTGGATATAAGTTCCCCTATACCAAGAGCAGAACAAGTTTGCTTCAAATTATCGATTACTATTTTTGTTTCCGATACACACATGCAATCGATTACAAAAAATATCGAATTTGGAATATGTAAAAATGAGGGTTGAAGTAATGGGTAATGATAGAACTTTTCAGAATTTTTTTTAAAAATTTCATCCAAAACGGTTAAGAAACACCGGAGATATCGAGTTTAATCGATTGAAGTCAATTATAAATCTATTTATTTATTATAACTGGGTTCAGGGTATCTTCTAGTCGGGCTCTCCCGACTAGAGCCTTCTTACTTGTTTAATTTTTATTTATTTTTTTATTTAATTTTATTTTTATACCCTTAACCCATAAAATGGGTAAATAAGGGTATAATGGTTTTGTGCAAAATTATGTAACAGGCAGAAGGAAGCATCTCCGACCCTATAAAGTATATATATTCTTGATCAGCATCAACAGCCGAGACGATATAGCCATGTCCGTCTGTCCGTCTGTCTGTCCGTCTGTCCGTCTGTATGAACGCGTGGATCTCAGAGACTACAAGAGCTAGAGACTTCTGATTTTGTATTTAAGTTCTCCTATACCATGAGCAGAACAAGTTTGCTTCAAATTATCGATAACTATTCTGGTTTCCGATACACACATAATATCAATAACAATAAAATATCGAATTTGGAAAATCTAAAAATGAGGGTTGAAGTAATGGATAATGATAGAACTTTTCTGAAAATTTCGTCCAAATCGGTTGAGAAACACCGGAGATATTGAACTTAATCGATGGAAGCTAAGCCAGTATACCAAAGTCTTATATAAATTAAATATATTTATTGCAACTGGGTTCAGGGTATCTTCTAGTCGGGCTCTCCCGACTAGAGCCTTCTTACTTGTTTTTATATTAATGTTGTTAATCAGAAACTCAAATGTTTTTATAACAACACAGTCATCTCTTTTAATAATTCTGCAAACCTGACTCCATAAGTCTTCTGATAACATTTCTTCCTGCAAGCTCACAAGCCAGCCGGCTACGGTGTTGCTGCAAACGCGCGTTATTTCTGATGGAATACGCTTCGACTTGGCTGTCTTTGGTGCTCAGTCTGAGGTCATTGTGCAAGGTTGAATTTCGCACGTACCACCCAGCTCCAGTTATTCGGCACAAGACCAAAATTCTGGAGTGTATGGATGCGTCGTCGACTTGTCCGACACGCAATGCCCCAAAAATTAAGACCATGTCTCCAATTCGGAGCAACCAAAGTGATATACACCGCGCGTTTGCAGCGCAGCGGCAACGCGCTATCAGCGTTAACCGACCAGTTAACCTTTGCCAGCTTGTGGCGACAGAGTTTAAAAAGTCTATCGATGTGGGCACGAAAGCAAAGTCTTTTGTCCAAGGTGATTCCCAGGTATTTGGCATGATCTTCAGGCTGCAGGGGACTCCCATCCAGCCTGACTGCTGGTGCATCTCCACGTCTCAGAGTAAAGTTGACTGCCTGGATTTTCGAGGCGTTGAGCTTCATGTTCCACCTGTGAGCCCAGCGCTCAAGGAGGTGAATATACTCCTGGGCCCCGTCAGCAGCCTCATACTCGCAAGGGGCAGACTGGAAAACTGCCATGTCGTCCGCAAATGTAACGATGGGAAATTTACCCGGTGCAGCGAGGTCCTCAAGGTCTTTGGGAGTGGGTATGTCTGCCGTGTACAGATTATATAAGAACGGGCCCAGTACGCTGCCTTGAGGTACGCCCGCCCTCATTATCCGTGCAGTAGAGAGGCCTGCCCTCACCTTGACTTCGAACCTGCGTTCCGTTAGGTAAGACTGCATTAGGATGATGAAAGGAGCAGGAAGGCGCATATTTATTTTTTGGAGCAGTCCTTTTATTCAAACGCGGTCGAAAGCCTGCTGGACAGCGACAAAAATAACCATAGTAGACTAGTCCTTATCGTTGTACGCCTTGAGTATATGGTTAACCACCCTGTGAACTTGTTCAATTGCACCATGCCCCCTTATGAAGACAAATTGTTGGTCAGAGAGAATGACCAGATTATCCATAAGCCTTGCAAGCCGAGCAACAATTAGCCTATCCCATAGCTTTGATAAAGAAGGCAATAGACTTATCGGTCGATATGACTCTGGGTCATTCTCCGGCACTCGGCTTGTGAATCATTTGGATCCTAGCTAAATTCCACTAGACAGGATAGTGTTGGGTCCTTAATATAACGTTGAAAATCAACGTTATAAAAAGAAGCACCTTGATTTCAGGGCCCTCAGAGTAGTGTGACAAATACCGTCATGGCAAGGAGCCTTAGATGTTGGAAGGATCTGAATCGCGTCCTTGACCTCCTAAACTCTGATGGGGTTGATGGGCAGAGATTTCTGCAACAGAGTCTCCAGTGCTTAGTTGGTCTCATCTGGATTCTCCTGATCAGCTTTATCGAGTGGCGTAAAGCGTTCTTCCAAGTGACTTGCAAACGTTTCAGCTTGTTAGTTGTCAGTGTGGCAGCGTCCGTTCCCTGGGCGACGAAGCGGTAAAGACCGCAAAGGTTGACGCTTAAGGCTACGTGTGGCACGCCAGAGAGAGTAACCTGCGTCACTGGTGTAGTCCATACTCTCTAACCTCCTGGTGAAGGATTCACTTTTAAGCCTGCGTAGCGGCTCCTGTAGCTCCCTCTCATTTCTTGTCCTGAGGGCTATGCGTTGTCTGGTATCTGTTTCTGTTGCGCCTCTTGTTCCTGAGCAAGTTCATTATGTCCGCTGGGAGTCTGTATCCAGAATTATCCCGCCGTTTTAAAAAAGGGGGTGGGGTGGTTTCAGCCGCAGCCGACCGGATCTTGGCGATAAGCAGATCAATGGAATTCAATTTATTTTTTCTCTGTTCGTTTTTTTTTTCTGTATTTCTCTGTATATTTTAATAAATCGGAATTTTTGTATTTATTTTCTCCGATGCAGATGGGGATGCCACAAGCTGTCTGCCTTCCAAATTTAGTGACTCAAGCTCAAAATTTGTAAATTGAGAGAGAAAGGGGGGCTGGGGGTGGAATGGGTGAGAGTTGCTCAAAAACTTTCATGCACTTCTTTGGGGGTCGTTGCGAGCTGTCACCAAATTTGGTATAAAAATAGCAATTGACATCCCACTTGGATCAGCACCAAAAATTTGGATGCCACGCCCACCCATACTCACCCCAGCCCCCTCTTCCACACCTTTTACAAACTTTGAGCTAGAGTTACCAAATTTGGTATGAAGATAGCAATAGATATTCCACAAAGATCTGCACAAAATATTTGGATGCCACGCCCACCCATACTGCCCCCAGCCCCCCTTTCCGCACCTCTTACAAACTTTGAGCAAGAGTCTCCAAATTTGGTCTGAAGATAGCAATTGACATTTCACAAAGATCTGCATCAAAAATTTGCATGCCACTTCCACCCAATCCGCCCCCAGCCCCCCTTTCCATAGCTCTTACAAACTTTGAGCTAGAGTCACCAAATTTGAAAGAAAGATAGCAATTGACATTTCACAAAGATATGCATCACAAATTTGAATGCCACACCCTCCCAATCCGCCTTGAGCCCCCCTTTGCACAGCTTCGACAAACTTTGAGCTAGAGTCACCAAATTTGGAAGGAAGACAGCTGGTGGCATCTCCATCTGCATCAGAGAATCTTTAAGGCAGCGTACACTCCTGCCGCATCCGTACCCCTTTGCAATCAGGCCTCTTTTTACGGGTTTTAATACTGGTATCGAGCATGCCGCAGTCGGTTGCGTCCAACGTTTCCACTTGTTAAGATTTATACATGTGCTTTAAAAAGTTGAGTTGGGTACAGAATACGTCAAATTAGAAAAATCTGAAGTTTTGGTTCCAAATTTTCAACGTTTTAATCACTTCATACACACCATCGAGCTGGATGGTGCGACATTTCGCTTAATTCGCGTTGGAGGCAGGCTATTAAATGCTCAAATTCCATATGACGCCAAATTCCCATTGCTGTTGTCTCGAAACTCTCAATTTGTAAATTTTTTAATTCGCAATTTGCATCAAACACATTTTCACTCAGGTGCCAAGGTGATGGTGTCACTGCTAAGGCAGCAGATTTAGGTAATTAATGCTCAAGAGGCTGTGCACACAGATTGTGAGGAATTGCGTCCACTGTTTTCGGTATAAGCCCGTACTACTTGGTCAAATAATGGGCAATTAGCATGCCGATCGAGTTAGGCAAGCTCGCCTTATTTATACCCTTAACCCATAAAATGGGTAAATAAGGGTATAATGGTTTTGTGCAAAAGTATGTAACAGGCAGAAGGGAGCATCTCCGACCCCATAAAGTATATATATTATTGATCAGCATCAACAGCTGAGACGATGTAGCCATGTCCGTCTGTCCGTCCGTCTGTCTGTCTGTCCGTCTGTATGAACGCGTGGATCTTAGAGACTACAAAAGCTAGAGACTTCAGATTTTGTATTTGAGTTCTCCTATACCATGAGCAGAACAAGTTTGCTTCAAATTATCGATAACTATTTTTGTTTCCGATATATACATGGAATCGATAACAAAAAATATCGAATTTTGAATATGTAAAAATGGTGATTGAAATAATGGGTAACGATAGAACTTTTCTGAAAATGTCGTCCAAATTGGTTAACAAACACCGGAGATATCGAATTTAATCGATTGAAGTTATGTAAGTATACCTAAGTCGATTATAAATTTATTTATTTATTGCAACTGGGTTCAGGGTATCTTCTAGTCGGGCTCTCCCGACTAGAGCCTTCTTACTTGTTTAATTTTTATTTATTTATTTATTTAATTTTATTTTTTTGTATTTTAATGTTTTTAATCAGAAACTCAAATGTTTTTATAACAACACAGTCATCTCTTTTAATAATTCTGCAAACCTGACTCCATAAGTCTTCTGATAACATTTCTTCCTGAAAGCTCACAAGCCAGCCGGCTACGGTGTTGCTGCAAACGCAAGTTATTTCTGATGGAATACGCTTCGACTTGTCTGTCTTTGATGCTCAGTCTGAGGTCATTGTGCAAGGTTGAATTTCGCACGTATCACCCAGCTCCAGTTATTCGGCACAAGGCCAAAATGCCCGCGATCGCGACCGCGGTGTCCCATCCTGTGAGGATAACCTCATCCAGGATGGCCTCCTCCAATGCGGACAAGTCCCCATGGCTGAGCATTACCTGCGGGTATTCCACAGGTAACACGGCCACCTTGACTTTTTTTGCAATCGCTGCATACGATATGCGAGTCTCGGTGGACAATGGAGAGGTAGACCTCACTGCTGTTGCTACGGCGGATGCCGACGTGCTGGGACGCTCCTCTGGGCACGCCCTCTTGCGGGTGGCAGTGGGTGGCGTCAAATTACTGCTCAGGCGTTTGGGGGCTGGTCCCCGTACCTGGCTCGCCTAGTCTCTTCCAGCCGTTGCCATGCGCAGTGCCTCAGCAGGGGGTAGTCCCTGCTGAAGGTACCTGAGGTACCATTTGGTTTTTGAGCCGTTCAGCGTTTTTCGGTTTGGGTCATCCAATTCGCCCGGCTCTCCCAATTTTGGCAGCTGCGCTTTTGGCTGCTGGTGCTTCACGCCATGTCGCCTAACAGCGCTAAGCCTCGGTCGCATCGGCTGGGATGGTCCAGCCTTGCTTCCTCCTCCTTCAGCTGGGGCGACACGGTGACGTGAGGCCTCCCTCGTCGTAGGTGCGCGCGCTGTATCTATTGCCGCATGCGGCCTTCTTGTTTGCTGCGCCTGGTTAGGGCGCCGTGGGGCTGGTCCCACATTGGAGGGCCGCTCCCCGTCAAGGAGGCGGTCCTCAAAGTGTCTCGCGACACTGGCAGCAGGGGTATCCTGTTGCACACCTAAATACTTTTTATTATTTTTAATTTCTCTCATTTTGTCCCACGAGTTGCGGAGAAATATGGGGTCCACCAGGGCAGAGATCCGCAGTACCCGGGTTAGGCTAATTAGAACAGGCGGCCGCCATCTGCCTGAGCTCACCGTTAGCGACTGGGCTAGTTTTTAATCCGGGCCCCCGGCCAGGTTGACTTTCGGCACGGTTCGAATGACACCTTTGTCCAGCCCGGAGTGAGATATTGGGGAAGGGATGAAGATGGGTAAGTGTGAGGGATTTGGGAGTGTGTGAGGCTATGCTTTGAAGACGGCGACACATGCGTCTTGTCGATACGGTGAACGGTACCGTACCCGCTGTTTGTCTGGGACTGCTTATTTGCAAGGATTCTCGCTCATTCGCAGCTAACCTCATAATGAGGCCGTTCGCTATCCGCAACCCGCAACCCGCCTGTTGGCCTCAGCTAAGCCCCCTCTGAACTATCCCACAAGTTCTATAGACCAGGAGTAACATACCATAGTAAAATTGATATTTGTGCGTCATGTTTTTTTCTATGTATTTTTTGAAAATTTGACTTGCCTGATTCTTTGTGAATATTTTTTTTAAATATGTAATTGCTGTTAAGATTTAATGTACACAGTGTTTTTCAAATTTTTTTTTTTTTTATTAATAGAAAACATTATTTTGAAGAAATCTTCATGTAAAGTTGATAATTGTGCAAAAAGTTAAATACCACAGAAATTAAGGAGATAAAATAACTAAATGAACATAAATGAATATATTAATACGAAATAGAGTCGCCTCTTTGTTGTGCAACCAATTGCAAGCGGCGGGGCATCGAGTTTACCAAGTTATTTAAAGTGTTTGCGTCAATAGTTGCCCATTTCATGACAATGGCCGCTTTTAGTTCCTTCAAGGACTCAAATTACCTTCCACCCTCATAAACCTTTGCTGAAAGGATGCCCCAAAGATCCTCAATTGGATTTATGTCCGGACTTATAGCTGGCCACTGTAATAAGGGAATACTATGGGAACAGAAAAACGACATCGTATGCCTTGCAACGTGCATAGGAGCGTTATCCTGTTGAAATGTCCAGTCGTCGCCATGGAACTCCTCCGCAAATGGTTTAAGTTTTCCTTCCGCATTCATCCGTCCCGGCACAAAGCAAATGGGAGACTTTCCAGCAGAGCTAAATGCCGTCCATACCATCAGAGGGACACCACCATGGTTCCGCCTATAGCTCGTCTTCCTTGGATGACTTGGGTTCCGCCAGAACTTTTTATTTCCATCTGAACCGTCTAAGTTAAACTTCTTTTCATCACTGAAAATCACCTTTGTGAACTCGTTGTCCCGAAAATAATCGCATTTTAATCATTATTTCAACTTTTTAACAAAAATAATTTAATTAATAATAACTACAATTAATAATCATTGGCTGCGTTCAGGGAACTAAGCGGTTATCAAGCTGCTTACTAAGCGCTTAGTGCAAATCGCTGAAAACTTGTGAACGCACTGCTTAGTTGATCAGCTGATTATCATTATCGATATGTAAATATTAGTAATCGCATGTTGTTTATCGACAGCTTCTTCAACACAAGTAAAAATGGCTCAAAATGGTACGTTCAATTGGTTTTGTTTATTTAGATGTTATTATTAAAATCTAACAATTGGTTTATTTTATACGACTATTTACAGAAGAAGAAAGTACTAAAAACGTTTGGGAGTCGTCCAAAACCAAACTTCTACTGAATGCGTACTTGGAACGGTTGTCGAAATTCCGTGATCCTAAAATAAAAAAAAAAAATGGTTTGGCGTGAAATAACAGAAGAGTTGCAGAACCATGGGTACACAGATGTAAATCCAGAAGCCTTTAAAACAAACATAAAAGACGATCAAAGACAACAACAAGAAAACAGGTAGAGGCAGTTTGACTTGGCCATACTACACCATCGTGGAGGACATTTTTGCAGATGACTTGACTGTGAATCCAGGTGCAACGATATCAAGTTTTGAAGTTGCCGAATGTATGACTACACCGCATATGCAACTATCATCATGCATGCCACCATCTCCACAAATGCCACCATCCCCACAAATGCCACCATCCCCGCAAATGCCACCATCACCCGACGAAGAACATTTAACGAACACAGCGCCTAAAAATCCAGTTTGCTCCTCTTATCGCCAACGCAAAGAAATGATTGAAATAGAGAAAAAGAGAGTAGCTGCCCTTGTCATTAAATTTACCATTAATGGATAAGCAGAGTTCCCAATTATATGTTGTTGTTGTGGTATTAGTGGATTCTGTATATTGGTCATCTTGGTATATAACGGACTATTCTTAAACACTCGCGCATAGTGCATCCTACCTGGCATTCCAATGAATACATCAATAAAATTTCCGGTTGAATCACAAACTCCTTGAAGAATTATTGAATGGAATTGTTTTCTGTTTACAAAAATGATTCCTGTTTACCAATAAGCCATAAACAAAACAGCAATTTTTTTCCATTGGAATATCAGGGATGAGTTGCACATGATTTTGCACATTAGTTTGAATAGCATTTAACAGACTCTGCAATGTTGACACACATGTATAAGATTATAAAAATTCGAAATGGTATACATATGTATATTTCTATTCATCCCAAAGTGTTCAATAAATTGTACATCAGTATATCATGGAATTGTTTCTTCATAAAACTGTTTATTTCTTTCTTTCAACATTTGCCTCTGGATTTTCTTTTCTTCGCAAGAAATCGATGGGTGAAACTCATCTTTCAACGCCATTACAACCTCACTTACATCAGTATCCTCGCAACAAAATTGCAGTAACATTAATTTTATTCCTTTTCTATCCATTTGAACAATGCAATTAACACTAAGCGCAATCACTAAGCGCAAAAGCAAACAAAAATTACGCTAACAAAGATGGCGGTCGCTGACTAAACATGTTTAGAAAGCGCTTACTAAGCAGAACGTTCAGCGAACGATTACTAAACATGTATTGTAAGCGCTTAGTTCCCTGGTGTCCGTACCCTTGAGTCATATTCAAGGTGCAACTCCATTCGACAAATCTGTTGCGCCCTCTGCTTACTTATTGGCAACTTCAATTCAGCCTTTATTTGAGCGCAACTCATATTTTTATCTGTTGCTAGCGCCTTTATGTGCTGTTTAGTGCGCGCATCAACTTTTGGTAATGCCCCACTTCTGTTGTTGCGGGCATATTTCTGTGGATTCTTCAAATAATTTGCGATAGTATTACGATGCCGACTTAATCTTTTGGCAATTTCTGATATTTTAATGCCACATTCAGCCAAAGTTTCAATTTGCGTTTTTTCTTTTTCATTTAATTCGGCTGCGAGAGGCATTTTTAACCAAAAATAGTCCAAATTAATAAAAAAAAAAAAATCAAAAACTTGTAACAATACTTATTATAGTCAATTAGTTAACAATATTTAAATGCACCCAATCAATTTATGCAGAGAGATAATTAATGTGTCACACTCAAAATGGAAATGAAGAGTTTTACACAGATATCAACTCTTTTAAAATCCTAACGGGACTATAGATTAAAAGCAGATAAGAAACATATGCATGGAAAAACATCACAAAGCATAAGAGATAAAACATGCATACTTAAAACATTTATGCTGCTAATAGAACAACTGTAATAAGCAAAAAAAAAAATTGCACAAATATAAATTTTACTGACTAGTTAAGTCACTCTTTCTTAGTTCATAAGCTTCGCACTATTCGTATAATCGCTGTAATGTAAATCACTTTTTTTTCGCTTGTAGACGCTGGTTGCCCCAGCGCATTAAAATTTGGAATCTGAATTCTGAGTGCATTTCTTTTGGCAACAGCTAGACCGCTAAATTTGAGTCGCGTTTTTCGACACAAAAAATATTTTCGTAAAAAACTTAAGATTTTTTAAAAATATTAAGTAAAATATTCTTTCCTTTTGTTACATTTAATCAATTATATTGGTCTTAGTTACAGGAAATAACTGTCATACACATAAGTATGTTCGTATGTATATGAATGCACGCACATTTCATTTCTCTCTCGCTCTCTTTTGTTCTCATTTCTACTAGGCAACGCAAGAGAGGAAGTGAGGCTACCTAGCAGTGTAGCCAGGCTTTGAGCGCCCACATAAGCTTGATTCTGGGAAAAAATAAGCTTAAATAACCTCAATTATTATTATTATATTGGGGGTAAATACACTGCGACCAAATAGATCTATTGTGCCACCTTCTTGGCCTATAGCTCTTCCATCAGGCCCAGGTGTTGCATAAAAGCAAGTACCTTTGTTGGGTCGATGGTTTCTAAATCGCTAAGTTGCACAATATGTTTTCCTAGAAAACTACTTCTTTTCCTTACTAAGGCTACGCATTCTGCTATAATGTGCAAGGAGGATTCTCCTTCCATTTCGCAGAATCTGCAAATCTCGCTGCTGACTATACCTAGCTTTGCCAGGTGACCTCGTAGTCTATAAGGTCCTGTCAAGAGACCGGTGAGTATCCTGAGTCTATTTTTACCCATTGATATTACTTGCTGAAACCGTTTGAGGTTGTAGCTACCCAAGTGAAGCTTTGCTTGTCTGAGTCTTGATATCCTTGCCCAGCTCGTTCTTCGCAGAAGTCTCTCTTTGCTCCTTAGCTTCTACCGTATTGTGCTTCTTCCTATACCACAGTACGGCTCGGGTCCTATTAGGGGTGTCGCTGCCCCCAGCCTTGCTTGCTTGTCTGCCTCTTCGTACCCCGCTATTTCGACATGTCCCGGGACCCATCTTAGGGCAAGCCTATTTTGTGATCCCAGAGTGTCTAGCTTGGTTCGTACCTCACGAACTACCTTTGACCTGATTTCGGTCTTACTAAGTGCCATTATTGCTGCTTGACTATCGGATAGGATGGCTATATCCCTATTCCGATAGTTACGCTTTAGATTAAAGTCCACACACTTCCCGATTGCACATACCTCAGCTTGGAATATGCTGGTTTGCATACCTAGGGGCTCATGGTACATTAGCCGAGGGCCTACCACACCAAGACCGGAGCCTTGTTGCGTTAGGGATCCATCGGTGTACCATTTTATGGTGTGTGGCTTCATGTTGTGGACCTCTTCCAGAGATGTCCACTCCTTTTTGTTACAGAGGTGAACTTGAAACTTTTGGCCGATCATGTGTTCGACTTTCATTTCGTCCCTTGGCTGTGCCAGTAGGGGAAGTTCTCCCGATAGCATATCTGCCTCTTTTCGACTAAGAATGTGTCCTCTCCCAACTCCTTCAACGGAAATTCTTAAGAGGGTTGCCTTCTCTTGTAGCCTAATTGTGTGATGGAGTGGCGTTATCTCCAATAGAACCTCAAGCGCTGATGTCGGGCAGGTCCTCATCGCTCCCGTGATTCCTACACATGCCATTCTTTGTAGCTTTTGAAGCTTTTTCTGCACAGTGATTTGCTGTGCCTTATCCCCCCAATCACTCCATACGTGAGCATGGGCCTTACTACCATAAGGTATAGCCATCTTATTATCTTTGGTGATGTTCCCCATGACTTCCCGGCTATGCTACGACACGTATACAGCGCTCTGCAGCACTTTGCGATCGAATTCTGAACATGGGTGCCAAAGTTTAATTTACTGTCGAAATTGACCCCAAGGTACTTAACTTCCTTGCTTGTTTCTATTGGACTCCCCACGAGCCTAATCTCCCTCATCCTTTGTAGCTTGTATCTTCTGGTGAACGGAACGATGATTGTTTTAGTAGGGTTTAAGTTGAGACCAACCTCCCTACACCAATCATGCGTAATCCTAAGTCCCAGTTGAACATTATCACAAAGAGTTTCTTCATACTTGCCCCGATCTATTATCACAATAACATCTGCATAGCCTTGACATTGAATACCCCTGTTCGCAAGTCTACTTAATAGTTCGTCTACTAGTATACTCCATAAGAGGGGTGATAAAACCCCCCCTTTAGGACAGCCCCTTGTGGTTGTTACTGTTACGGTACTATCTTGTATAGATGCCGTAGCCTGTCTGGACCCTAATAGGGATGAAATCCATCTACTAGTTGTACTGTCCAGCCCTCTTCTATTCAAGGTAGCTTCGACAGCATCATGTGATGTGTTGTCGAAAGCACCTTCAATGTCTAAAAATGCACAAACTGCTACTTCTTTGTTTACTACTGCCGCCCGCAGAGTACGGTGCAGCTCATAGAGGGCAGTGTCCGTAGACCTGCCTGTTCTGTATGCGTGCTGCTTTGCCTGCAGTGGACTCTGTGTGAGCAGAGTACTCCTTATGTTATAATCCACCAGCTTTTCCAACGTTTTCAACAAAAAATATGTTACGCTGATGGGTCTGAAGGACTTTGGGTTGGTGGTATCTGTCTTCCCCACCTTGGGGATGAAGACCACCCTAGCTCTACTCCAAGTGCTTGGCTACTGACCAGGATTTTCCATAGAGTGGGTAGGAGTATTCCCTGTCCCTGCTGTAGGAGTACCGGTGATATGCAATCTAGACCAGGAGTTTTGTAACGCTGGAAGGTTCCAATTGCCCATTTTATTTTCTGCACTGTGACCACCGACTTGGCACATGCCCAGTCAATGGCCGTTGGTCTGTGTTGACCTCCTGTTTCAAGCGATTCGCACGGTTGCCAGGGGATACTTCCTGGGAAGTGCGTCTCAAACAGAAGCTCTAACCTTTGCATATTGGTGCTCGTATATGTATTATCTTTACGCTTCAGGGCTAAATTAGCCTCCGGCGCCCGCTTTGATAATGCTCTATGGAGCCGGGCACCTTCACTCGTGCTTGTTATGCTTTCGCAGAAGTCCCTATAGTTCCTGCGCTTGGCCTTCCTAATCTCCTTGCTGTAGGAGGTGAGGCTTTCGCAGTATGTATCCCATGACTCGTCCCTCTTAGCTTTAATGAGGAGGTGACGTGTGGTGATACGCAGCCTCTCAAGACCGTCATTCCACCATGGGGCATCTTTTTCATTACGCGTTTTCCCTAGTTGGCAGCTTTCTTCATATGCATCTTTAATGCATACTATTTAGATTTCTAACAACTCTTTCTAGCTCACTCGCTCATCTGGGTATTCCAGAGTTTTCAGTGGCTAGGTTAAGTTCTTGGGTAGACCTAAATTTTGCCCAGTTCGTTTTCCTGGGGCTACGAGTTGGTATACTACTATCCGTATTAACCTTAAGTTTGAATAGGATAATCCTGTGATCGGACATGGATTCTTCTGAAGAGACATGCCATTCTCTGAAATGTGGCCTAAGAGACCGACTAATCAGAGTAATGTCTAATACCTCTTCTCTAACTCTAGTTACAAATGTCGGTGTCGATCCGACATTACCAATTTCTAAGTTATACTTGAATATAAAGTTGGTAAGACACTCACCCCTTTTGTTGATGTCCGTGCTGCCCCATATGGAGTGGTGCGCATTGGCATCGCAGCCGATTATAACCGGCAGCTTCTCTCTTCTGCAGTGGTCCATCAGCTTTTCTATTTCCGGTGGTGGGCAGTCCACATCACCAACAAAATAGGCAGATGCCACCACAATAGGGGGGGCGTTTCCAATTGCACCTACGGCAATAGGTACGCAGTCCCTAGTGAGGAATTCTGAAAGAATAGTAAAATTAATACATTTCCTTATCATAATGCATGCTCTAGGTGTAGGATCTCTTTGATCCAAGATCACCTATGAGTCAGCGGTGTACAGGCCTTTTATACCATTGTTTATCCATGGCTCCTGTACCAGGGCTAGCCCAAGATGTTGGGTGATAAACATCCTGGCCAAGACAGCAGAGGCTGCCTGAGCCCGATGGAGGTTTATCTGGGCTAGCCCAGTGAAGGTGACGTTTGATGTCACCATCACTCATCCGCCGCTCCAGCTCCTGGTGATGTAGGTTGGGAGCTGCCCACATCACCGTTGCCCGTCATGGTGACGTCAGCTTCTGCCATTTCAAGCTCCTGAGCGAGCTCTTGCGAGGACATCGGCACCTCATCATCCATCCCTTCCAGCTCTGCTGGACCAAGCGTCATCTCCGCCAGGTCCTCATCCTCGGCCAGATCCTCTGATAAATCAGAGACACCTGCCAGATGAGCACTCGGAACAGTGGCGGTGGGAGGTGTGGGGGCCGAGCCTGCAGCTCCCGGGATTGTCATCTGGGCAGGGCTAGTCCTTGCGCCAACACTCATCTTCTTCAGACCGCTAACGGGGATGGTCCCGTAGCGGAATGAAACTTGGTGGCCTCTCGCCACTATCGCGTCCTTGGATGCCTCATCGATGCCTATCACCAATAGCGCACCTCCGCCTTCCGTCCTCCTAGACAACACCTTCCACGAGTCGGTCTCGATCTTGTTCTGGTTCCTCAGCAGAACCAACAAGGATTCGGTTGACCGATCCGCGCTTCTTGGGCAGAAGATGGTGATATTGTGGGGTGATGCAAAATCATCACCCACCTTGCAGTGCAGTGGAGCCCCTTTCCACGTCTGCAGTCTTGACTCCACGGTCCTCAGCCACTCCGCTGAGTGATCGTCGCAACATTCAATGAACAGGTAGCCAACCCGGAAATAAATGCCTGCGAACGCGACCGCGGTGTCCCATCCTGTGAGGATAACCTCATCCAGGATGGCCTCCTCCAATGCGGGTATTCCACAGGTAACACGGCCACCTTGACTTTTTTTTCAATCGCTGCATACGATATGCGAGTCTCGGTGGACAATGGAGAGGTAGACCTTACTGCTGTTGCTACGGCGGATGCCGACGTGCTGGGACGCTCCTCTGGGCACGCCCTCTTGGGGGTAGCAGTGGGTGGCGTCAAATTACTGCTTAGGCGTTTGGGGGCTGGTCCCCGTACCTGGCTCGCCGAGTTGCACACCTAAATACTTTTTATTATTTTTAATTTCTCTCATTTTGTCCCACGAGTTGCGGAGAAATATGGGTCCACCCGGGCAGAGATCCGCAGTACCCGGGTAAGTCTAATTAGAACAGGCGGTCGCCATCTGCCTGAGCTCACCGTTAGCGACTGGGCTAGTTTTTAATCCGGGCCCCCGGCCAGGTTGACTTTCGGCACGGTTCGAATGAAACCTTAGTCCAGCCCGGAGTGAGATATTGGGGAAGGGATGAAGATGGGTAAGTGTGAGGGATTTGGGAGTGTATGAGGCTTTGCTTTGAAGACGGCGACACAAGCGTCTTGTCGATACGGTGAACGGTACCGTACCCGCTGTTTGTCTGGGACTGCTTATTTGCAAGGATTCTCGCTCATTCGCAGCTAACCTCATAATGAGGCCGTTCGCTATCCGCAACCCGCAACCCGCCTGGTGGCCTCAGCTTAGCCCCCTCTGAACTATCCCACAAGTTCAATAGACCAGGAGTAACATACCATAGTAAAATTGATATTTGTGCGTCATGTTTTTTTCTATGTATTTTTCGAAAATTTGACTTGCCTGATTTTTTGTTTATATTTTTTTTAAATAGGTATTTGCTGTTACGATTTAATGTACACGATGTTTTTCCAATATTTATTTTTTTTTTTTTTATTAATAGAAAACATTATTTTGAAGAAATCTTCATGTAAAGTTGATAATTGTGCAAAAAGTTAAATACCACAGAAATTAAGGAGAAAAAATAACTAAATGAACATAAATGAATAAATTAATACGAAATAGAGTCGCCTCTTTGTTGTGCAACCAATTGCAAGCGGCGGGGCATCGAGTTTACCAAGTTATTTAAAGTGTTTACGTCAATAGTTGCCCATTTCATGACAATGGCCGCTTTTAGTTCCTTCAAGGACTCAAATTACCTTCCACCCTCATAAACCTTTGCTGAAAGGATGCCCCAAAGATCCTCAATTGGATTTATGTCCGGACTTATAGCTGGCCACTGTAATAAGGGAATACTATGGGAACAGAAAAACGACATCGTATGCCTTGCAACGTGCATAGGAGCGTTATCCTGCTGAAATGTCCAGTCTTCGCCATGGAACTCCTCCGCAAATGGTTTAAGTTTTCCTTCCGCATTCATCCGTCCCGGCACAAAGCAAATGGGAGACTTTCCAGCAGAGCTAAATGCCGCCCATACCATCAGAGGGACACCACCATGGTTCCGCCTATAGCTCGTCTTCCTTGGATGACTTGGGTTACGCCAGTACTTTTTATTTCCATCTGGACCGTCTAGGTTAAACTTCTTTTCATCACTGAAAATCACCTTTGTGAACTCGTTGTCCCGAAAATAATCGCATTTTAATCATTATTTCAACTTTTTAACAAAAATAATTTAATTAATAATAATTACAATTAATAATCATTACTTAACAGGTCTGCCCAAAACTTATATTTTTCGTAAAAGGCAAGCCTTCTTATGCCGGGGTAACAGTTTTGGTGTCCGTACCCTTGAGTCATATTCAAGAATCAACTCCATTCGACAAATCTGTTGCGCCCTCTGCTTACTTATTGGCAACTTCAATTCAGCCTTGATTTGAGCGCAACTCATATTTTTATCTGTTGCTAGCGCCTTTATGTGCCGTTTAGTGCGCGCATCAACTTTTGGTAATGCCCCACTTCTGTTGTTGCGGGCATATTTCTGTGGATTCTTCAAATAATTTGCGATAGTATTACGATGCCGACTTAATCTTTTGGCAATTTCTGATATTTTAATGCCACATTCAGCCAAAGTTTCAATTTGCGTTTTTTCTTTTTCATTTAATTCGGCTGCGAGAGGCATTTTTAACCAAAAATAGTCCAAATTAATAAAAAAAAAATATCAAAAACTTGTAACAATACTAATTATAGTCAATTAGTTAACAATATTTAAATGCACCCAATCAATTTATGCAGCGAGATAATTAATGTGTCACACTCAAAATGGAAATGAAGAGTTTTACACAGATATCAACTCTTTTAAAATCCTAACGGGACTATAGATTAAAAGCAGATAAGAAACATATGCATGGAAAAACATCACAAAGCATAAGAGATAAAACATGCATACTTGAAACATTTATGCTGCTAATAGAACAACTGTAATAAGCAAAAAAAAAAATTGCACAAATATAAATTTTACTGACTAGTTAAGTCACTCTTTCTTAGTTCATAAGCTTCGCACTATTCGTATAATCGCTGTAATGTAAATCACTTTTTTTTCGCTTGTAGACGCTGGTTGCCCCAGCGCATTAAAATTTGGAATCTGAATTCTGAGAGCATTTCTTTTGGCAACAGCTAGACCGCTAAATTTGAGTCGCGTTTTTCGACACAAAAAATATTTTCGTAAAAAACTTAAGATTTTTTAAAAATATTAAGTAAAATATTCTTTCCTTTTGTTACATTTAATCAATTATATTGGTCTTAGTTACAGGAAATAACTGTCATACACATAAGTATGTTCGTATGTATATGAATGCACGCACATTTCATTTCTCTCTCGCTCTCTTTTGTTCTCATTTCTACTAGGCAACGCAAGAGAGGAAGTGAGGCTACCTAGCAGTGTAGCCAGGCTTTGAGCGCCCACATAAGCTTGATTCTGGGAAAAAATAAGCTAAAATAACCTTTAGTATTATTATTATATTGGGGGTAAATACACTGCGACCAAATAGATCTATTGTGCCACCTTCTTGGCCTATAGTTCTTCCATCAGGCCCAGGTAATGCATAAAAGCAAGTACCTTTGTTGGGTCGATGGTTTCTAAGTCGCTAAGTTGCACAATATTTTTTCCTAGAAAACTACTTCTTTTCTTTACTAAGGCTACGCATTCTGCTATAATGTGCAAGGAGGATTCTCCTTCCATTTCGCAGAATCTGCAAATCTCGCTGCTGACTATTCCTAGCTTTGCCAGGTGACCTCGTAGTCTACAATGTCCTGTCTAGAGACCGGTGAGTATCCTGAGTCTATTTTTACCCATTGATATTACTTGCTTAAACCGTTTGAGGTTATAGCTACCCAAGAGAATCTTTGCTTGTCTGAGTCTTGATATCCTTGCCCAGCTCGTTCTTCGCAGAAGTCTCTCTTTGCTCCTTAGCTTCTACCGTATTGTGCTTCTTCCTATACCACAGTACGGCTCGGGTCCTATTAGGGGTGTCGCTGCCCCCAGTCTTGCTTGCTTGTCTGCCTCTTCGTTCCCCGCTATTTCGACATGTCCCGGGACCCATCTTAGGGCAAGCCTATTTTGTGATCCCAGAGTGTCTAGCTTGGTTCGTACCTCACGAACTACCTTTGACCTGATTTCGGTCTTACTAAGTGCCATTATTGCTGCTTGAAACTTTTGGCCGATGATGTGTTCGACTTTCATTTCGTCCCTTGGCTGTTCCAGTAGGGGAAGTTCACCCGATAGCATATCTGCCTCTACTCGACTACGAATGTGTCCTCTCCCAACTCCTTCAACGGAAATTCTTAAGAGGGTTGCCTTCTCTTGCAGCCTAATTGTGTGATGGAGTGGCGTTATCTCCAATAGAACCTCAAGCGCTGATGTCGGACAGGTCCTCATCGCTCCCGTGATTCCTACACATGCCATTCTTTGTAGCTTTTGAAGCTGCTTCTGTACGTGAGCATGGGCCTTACTACCATAAGGTATAGCCATCTTATTATCTTTGGTGATGTTCCCCATCACTTCCCGGCTATGCTACGACACGTATACAGCGCTCTGCAGCACTTTGCGATCGTATTCTGAACATGGGTGCCAAAGTTTAGTTTACTGTCGAAATTGACCCCAAGGTACTTAACTTCCTTCCTTGTTTCTATTGGACTCCCCGCGAGCCTAATCTCCCTCATCCTTTGTAGCTTGTATCTTCTGGTGAACGGAACGATGATTGTTTTAGTAGGGTTTAAGTTGAGACCAACCTCCCTACACCAATCATGCGTAATCCTAAGTCCCAGTTGAACATTATCACAAAAAGTTTCTTCATACTTGCCCCGAGCTATTATCACAATAACATCTGCATAGTCTTGACATTGAATTCCCCTGTTCGCAAGTCTACTTAATAGTTCGTCTACTAGTATACTCCATAAAAGGGGTGATAAAAGCCCCCCTTGAGGACAGCCCCTTGTGGTTGTTACTGTTACGGTACTATCTTGTATAGATGCCGTAGCTTGTCTGGACCCTAATAGGGATGAAATCCATCTACTAGTTGTACTGTCCAGCCCTCTTCTATTCAAGGTAGCTTCGACAGCATCATGTGATGTGTTGTCGAAAGCACCTTCAATGTCTAAAAATGCACAAACTGCTACTTCTTTGTTTACTACTGCCGCCCGCAGAGTACGGTGCAGCTCATAGAGGGCAGTGTCCGTAGACCTGCCTGTTCTGTATGCGTGCTGCGTTGCCTGCAGTGGACTCTGTGTGAGAAGAGTACTCCTTATGTTATAATCCACCAGCTTTTCCAACGTTTTCAACAAAAAATATGTTACGCTGATGGGTCTGAAGGACTTTGGGTTTTCAAATATTTTTTTTTTTATTAATAGAAAACATTATTTTGAAGAAATCTTCATGTAAAGTTGATAATTGTGCAAAAAGTTAAATACCACAGAAATTTAGGAGATAAAATAACTAAATGAACATAAATGAATATATTAATACGAAATAGAGTCGCCTCTTTGTTGTGCAACCAATTGCAAGCGGCGGGGCATCGAGTTTACCAAGTTATTTAAAGTGTTTACGTCAATAGTTGCCCATTTCATGACAATGTACGCTTTTAGTTCCTTCAAGGACTCAAATTACCTTCCACCCTCATAAACCTTTGCTGAAAGGATGCTCCAAAGATCCTCAATTGGATTTATGTCCGGACTTATAGCTGGCCACTGTAATAAGGGAATACTATGGGAACAGAAAAACGACATCGTATGCCTTGCAACGTGCATAGGAGCGTTATCCTATTGAAATGTCCAGTCGTCGCCATGGAACTCCTCCGCAAATGGTTTAAGTTTTTCTTCCGCATTCATCCGTCCCGGCACAAAGCAAATGGGAGACTTTCCAGCAGAGATAAATGCCGCCCATACCATCAGAGGGACACCACCATGGTTCCGCCTATAGCTCGTCTTCCTTGGATGACTTGGGTTCCGCCAGTACTTTTTATTTCCATCTGGACCGTCTAGGTTAAACTTCTTTTCATCACTGAAAATCACCTTTGGGAACTCGTTGTCCCGAAAATAATCGCATTTTAATCATTATTTCAACTTTTTAACAAAAATAATTTAATTAATAATAACTACAATTAATAATCATTGGCTGCGTTCAGGGAACTAAGCGGTTATCAAGCTGCTTACTAAGCGCTTAGTGCAAATCGCTGAAAACTTGTGAACGCACTGCTTAGTTGATCAGCTGATTATCATTATCGATATGTAAATATTAGTAATCGCATGGTGTTTATCGACAGCTTCTTCAACACAAGTAAAAATGGCTCAAAATGGAACGTTCAATTGGTTTTGTTTATTTAGATATTATTATTAAAATCTAACAATTGGTTTATTTTATACGACTATTTACAGAAGAAGAAAGTACTAAAAACGTTTGGGAGTCGTCCAAAACCAAACTTCTACTGAATGCGTACTTGGAACGGTTGTCGAAATTCCGTGATCCTAAAATAAAAAAAAAAATGGTTTGGCGTGAAATAACAGAAGAGTTGCAAAACCATGGGTACACAGATGTAAATCCAGAAGCCTTGGATCGCAAAATGCGAAATTTAAAACAAACATAAGACGAAAATGTTCAATAAATTGTACATCAGTATATCATGGAATTGTTTCTTCATAAAACTGTTTATTTCTTTCTTTCAACATTTGCCTCTGGATTTTCTTTTCTTCGCAAGAAATCGATGGGTGAAACTCATCTTTCAACGCCATTACAACCTCACTTACATCAGTATCCTCGCAACAAAATTGCAGTAACATTAATTTTATTCCTTTTCTATCCATTTGAACAATGCAATTAACACTAAGCGCAATCACTAAGCGCAAAAGCAAACAAAAATTACGCTAACAAAGATGGCGGTCGCTGACTAAACATGTTTAGAAAGCGCTTACTAAGCAGAACGTTCAGCGAACGATTACTAAACATGTATTGTAAGCGCTTAGTTCCCTGAACGCAGCCATTACTTAACAGGTCTGCCCAAAACTTATATTTTTCATAGAAGGCAAGTAACAGTTTTGGTGTCCGTACCCTTGAGTGATATTCAAGGTGCAACTCCATTCGACAAATCTGTTGCGCCCTTTGCTTACTTATTGGCAACTTCAATTCAGCCTTGATTTGAGCGCAACTCATATTATCTGTTGCTAGCGCCTTTATGTGCCGTTTAGTGCGCGCATCAACTTTTGGTAATGCCCCACTTCTGTTGTTGCGGGCATATTTCT
This sequence comes from Scaptomyza flava, assembly GCA_030179655.1. Lineage (NCBI taxonomy): Eukaryota > Metazoa > Arthropoda > Insecta > Diptera > Drosophilidae > Scaptomyza > Scaptomyza flava. Next base: position 15,958 of record JARNME010000048.1, on the reverse strand, counting down.
GTGGATTCTTCAAATAATTTGCGATAGTATTACGATGCCGACTTAATCTTTTGGCAATTTCTGATATTTTAATGCCACATTCAGCCAAAGTTTCAATTTGCGTTTTTTCTTTTTCATTTAATTCGGCTGCGAAAAAAAAAAAAAAATCAAAAACTTGTAACAATACTAATTATAGTCAATTAGTTAACAATATTTAAATGCACCCAATCAATTTATGCAGCGAGATAATTAATGTGTCACACTCAAAATGGAAATGAAGAGTTTTACACAGATATCAACTCTTTTAAAATCCTAACGGGACTATAGATTAAAAGCAGATAAGAAACATATGCATGGAAAAACATCACAAAGCATAAGAGATAAAACATGCATACTTGAAACATTTATGCTGCTAATAGAACAACTGTAATAAGCAAAAAAAAAATTGCACAAATATAAATTTTACTGACTAGTTAAGTCACTCTAAGTAAAATATTCCTTTCTTTTGTTACATTTAATCAATCATATTGGTCTTAGTTACAGGAAATAACTGTCATACACATAAGTATGTTCGTATGTATACGAATGCACGCACATTTCATTTCTCTCTCGCTCTCTTTTGTTCTCATTTCTACTAGGCAACGCAAGAGAGGAAGTGAGGCTACCTAGCAGTGTAGCCAGACTTTGAGCGCCCACATAAGCTTGATTCTGGGAAAAAATAAGCTAAAATAACCTTTATTATTATTAAAAGCAAGTACCTTTGTTGGGTCGATGGTTTCTAAGTCGCTAAGTTGCACAATATTTTTTCATAGAAAACTACTTTTTTTCCTTACTTAGGCTACGCATTCTGCTATAATGTGCAAGGAGGATTCTCCTTCCATTTCGCAGAATCTGCAAATCTCGCTGCTGACTATTCCTAGCTTTGCCAGGTGACCTCGTAGTCTACAATGTCCTGTCTATAGACCGGTGAGTATCCTGAGTCTTTTTTTACCCATTGATATTACTTGCTTAAACCGTTTGAGGTTATAGCTACCCAAGAGAAGCTTTGCTTGTCTGAGTCTTGATATCCTTGCCCAGCTCGTTCTTCGCAGAAGTCTCTCTTTGCTCCTAAGCTTCTACCGTATTGTGCTTCTGCCTATACCACAGTACGGCTCGGGTCCTATTAGGGGTGTCGCTGCCCCCAGCCTTGCTTGCTTGTCTGCCTCTTCGTACCCCGCTATTTCGACATGTCCCGGGACCCATCTTAGGGCAAGCCTATTTTGTGATCCCAGAGTGTCTAGCTTGGTTCGTACCTCACGAACTACCTTTGACCTGATTTCGGTCTTACTAAGTGCCATTATTGCTGCTTGACTATCGGATAGGATGGCTATATCCCTATTCCGATAGTTACGCTTTAGATTAAAGTCCACACACCTCCCGATTGCACTTACCTCAGCTTGGAATATGCTTGTGTGCATACCTAGGGGCTCATGGTACATTAGCCTACCACACCAAGACCGGAGCCTTGTTGCGTTAGGGACCCATCGGTGTACCATTTCATGGTGTGTGGCTTCATGTTGTGGACCTCTTCCAGAGATGTCCACTCCTTTTTATTACAGAGGTGAACTTGAAACTTTTGGCCGAACATGTGTTCGGCTTTCATTTCGTCCCTTGGCTGTGCCAGTAGGGGAAGTTCTCCCGATAGCATATCTGCCTCTTTTCGACTAAGAATGTGTCCTCTCCCAACTCCTTCAACGGAAATTCTTAAGAGGGTTGCCTTCTCTTGTATCCTAATTGTGTGATGGAGTGGCGTTATCTCCAATAGAACCTCAAGCGCTGATGTCGGGCAGGTCCTCATCGCTCCCGTGATTCCTACACATGCCATTCTTTGTAGCTTTTGAAGCTTTTTCTGCACAGTGATTTGCTGTGCCTTATCCCCCCAATCACTCCATACGTGAGCATGGGCCTTACTACCATAAGGTATAGCCATCTTATTATCTTTGGTGATGTTCCCCATGACTTCCCGGCTATGCTACGACACGTATACAGCGCTCTGCAGCACTTTGCGATCGAATTCTGAACATGGGTGCCAAAGTTTAATTTACTGTCGAAATTGACCCCAAGGTACTTAACTTCCTTGCTTGTTTCTATTGGACTCCCCACGAGCCTAATCTCCCTCATCCTTTGTAGCTTGTATCTTCTGGTGAGCTGAACGATGATTGTTTTAGTAGGGTTTAAGTTGAGACCAACCTCCCTACACCAATCATGCGTAATCCTAAGTCCCAGTTGAACATTATCACAAAGAGTTTCTTCATACTTGCCCCGATCTATTATCACAATACATCTGCATAGCCTTGACATTGAATACCCCTGTTCGCAAGTCTACTTAATAGTTCGTCTACTAGTATACTCCATAAGAGGGGTGATAAAACCCCCCTTGAGGACAGCCCCTTGTGGTTGTTACTGTTACGGTACTATCTTGTATAGATGCCGTAGCCTGTCTGGACCCTAATAGGGATGAAATCCATCTACTAGTTGTACTGTCCAGCCCTCTTCTATTCAAGGTAGCTTCGACAGCATCATGTGATGTGTTGTCGAAAGCACCTTCAATGTCTAAAAATGCACAAACTGCTACTTCTTTGTTTACTACTGCCGCCCGCAGAGTACGGTGCAGCTCATAGAGGGCAGTGTCCGTAGACCTGCCTGTTCTGTATGCGTGCTGCTTTGCCTGCAGTGGACTCTGTGTGAGCAGAGTACTCCTTATGTTATAATCCACCAGCTTTTTCCAACGTTTTCAACAAAAATATGTTACGCTGATGGGTCTGAAGGACTTTGGGTTGGTGGTATCTGTCTTCCCCACCTTGGGGATGAAGACCACCCTAGCTCTACTCCAAGTGCTTGGCTACTGACCAGGATTTTCCATAGAGTGGGTAGGAGTATTCCCTGTCCCTGCTGTAGGAGTACCGGTGATATGCAATCTAGACCAGGAGTTTTGTAACGCTGGAAGGTTCCAATTGCCCATTTTATTTTCTGCACTGTGACCACCGACTTGGCACATGCCCAGTCAATGGCCGTTGGTCTGTGTTGACCTCCTGTTTCAAGCGATTCGCACGGTTGCCAGGGGATACTTCCTGGGAAGTGCGTCTCAAACAGAAGCTCTAACCTTTGCATATTGGTGCTCGTATATGTATTATCTTTACGCTTCAGGGCTAAATAGCCTCCGGCGCCCGCTTTGATAATGCTCTATGGAGCCGGGCACCTTCACTCGTGCTTGTTATGCTTTCGCAGAAGTCCCTATAGTTCCTGCGCTTGGCCTTCCTAATCTCCTTGCTGTAGGAGGTGAGGCTTTCGCCCATGACCCGTCCCTCTTAGCTTTAATGAGGAGGTGACGTGTTGTGATACGCAGCCTCTCAAGACCGTCATTCCACCATGGGGCATCTTTTTCTTTACGCGTTTTCCCTAGTGGGCAGCTTTCTTCATATGCATCTTTAATGCTACTATTTAGATTTCTAACAACTCTTTCTAGCTCACTCGCGCATCTGGGTATTCCAGAGTTTTCAGTGGCTAGGTTAAGTTCTTGGGTAGACCTAAATTTTGCCCAGTTCGTTTTCCTGGGGCTACGAGTTGGTATACTACTATCCGTATTAACCTTAAGTTTGAATAGGATAATCCTGTGATCGGACATGGATTCTTCTGAAGAGACATGCCATTCTCTGAAATGTGGCCTAAGAGACCGACTAATCAGAGTAATGTCTAATACCTCTTCTCTAACTCTAGTTACAAATGTCGGTGTCGATCCGACATTACCAATTTCTAAGTTATACTTGAATATAAAGTTGGTAAGACACTCACCCCTTTTGTTGATGTCCGTGCTGCCCCATATGGAGTGGTGCGCATTGGCATCGCAGCCGATTATAACCGGCAGCTTCTCTCTTCTGCAGTGGTCCATCAGCTTTTCTATTTCCGGTGGTGGGCAGTCCACATCACCAGCAAAATAGGCAGATGCCACCACAATTAGGGGGGGCGTTTCCAATTGCACCTACGGCAATAGGTACGCAGTCCCTAGTGAGGAATTCTGAAAGAATAGTAAAATTAATACATTTCCTTATCATAATGCATGCTCTAGGTGTAGGATCTCTTTGATCCCAGATCACCTTTGAGTCAGCGGTGTACAGGACTTTTATACCATTGTATATCCATGGCTCCTGTACCAGGGCTAGCCCAAGATGTTGGGTGATAAACATCCTGGCCAAGACAGCAGAGGCTGCCTTAGCCCGATGGAGGTTTATCTGGGCTAGCCCAGTGACGGTGACGTTTGATGTCACCATCACTCATCCGCCGCTCCAGCTCCTGGTGATGTAGGTTGGGAGCTGCCCACATCACCGCTGCCCGTCATGGTGACGTCAGCTTCTGCCGTTTCAAGCTCCTCAGCGAGCTCTTGCGAGGACATCGGCACCTCATCATCCATCCCTTCCAGCTCTGCTGGACCGAGCGTCATCTCCGCCAGGTCCTCATCCTCGGCCAGATCCTCTGATAAATCAGAGACACCTGCCAGATGAGCACTCGGAACAGGGACTAGGAACTAGGGACTGCGTACCTATTGCCGTAGGTGCAATTGGAAACGCCCCCCCTATTGTGGTGGCATCTGCCTATTTTGTTGGTGATGTGGACTGCCCACCACCGGAAATAGAAAAGCTGATGGACCACTGCAGAAGAGAGAAGCTGCCGGTTATAATCGGCTGCGATGCCAATGCGCACCACTCCATATGGGGCAGCACGGACATCAACAAAAGGGGTGAGTGTCTTACCAACTTTATATTCAAGTATAACTTAGAAATTGGTAATGTCGGATCGACACCGACATTTGTAACTAGAGTTAGAGAAGAGGTATTAGACATTACTCTGATTAGTCGGTCTCTTAGGCCACATTTCAGAGAATGGCATGTCTCTTCAGAAGAATCCTGTCCGATCACAGGATTATCCTATTCAAACTTAAGGTTAATACGGATAGTAGTATACCAACTCGTAGCCCCAGGAAAACGACTGGGCAAAATTTAGGTCTACCCAAGAACTTAACCTAGCCACTGAAAACTCTGGAATACCAGATGAGCGAGTGAGCTAGAAAGAGTTGTTAGAAATCTAAATAGTATGCATTAAAGATGCATATGAAGAAAGCTGCCAACTAGGGAAAACGCGTAATGAAAAAGATGCCCCATGGTGGAATGACGGTCTTGAGAGGCTGCGTATCACCACACGTCACCTCCTCATTAAAGCTAAGAGGGACGGGTCATGGGATACATACTGTGAAAGCCTCACCTCCTACAGCAAGGAGATTAGGAAGGCCAAGCGCAGGAACTATAGGGACTTCTGCGAAAGCATAACAAGCACGAGTGAAGGTGCCCGGCTCCATAGAGCATTATCAAAGCGGGCGCCGGAGGCTAATTTAGCCCTGAAGCGTAAAGATAATACATATACGAGCACCAATATGCAAAGGTTAGAGCTTCTGTTTGAGACGCACTTCCCAGGAAGTATCCCCTGGCAACCGTGCGAATCGCTTGAAACAGGAGGTCAACACAGACCAACGGCCATTGACTGGGCATGTGCCAAGTCGGTGGTCACAGTGCAGAAAATAAAATGGGCAATTGGAACCTTCCAGCGTTACAAAACTCCTGGTCTAGATTGCATATCACCGGTACTCCTACAGCAGGGACAGGGAATACTCCTACCCACTCTATGGAAAATCCTGGTCAGTAGCCAAGCACTTGGAGTAGAGCTAGGGTGGTCTTCATCCCCAAGGTGGGGAAGACAGATACCACCAACCCAAAGTCCTTCAGACCCATCAGCGTAACATATTTTTTGTTGAAAACGTTGGAAAAGCTGGTGGATTATAACATAAGGAGTACTCTGCTCACACAGAGTCCACTGCAGGCAAAGCAGCACGCATACAGAACAGGCAGGTCTACGGACACTGCCCTCTATGAGCTGCACCGTACTCTGCGGGCGGCAGTAGTAAACAAAGAAGTAGCAGTTTGTGCATTTTTAGACATTGAAGGTGCTTTCGAAAACACATCACATGATGCTGTCGAAGCTACCTTGAATAGAAGAGGGCTGGACAGTACAACTAGTAGATGGATTTCATCCCTATTAGGGTCCAGACAGGCTACGGCATCTATACAAGATAGTACCGTAACAGTAACAACCACAAGGGGCTGTCCTCAAGGGGGGGTTTTATCACCCCTCTTATGGAGTATACTAGTAGACGAACTATTAAGTAGACTTGCGAACAGGGGAATTCAATGTCAAGGCTATGCAGATGACATTGTGATAATAACTCGGGGCAAGTATGAAGAAACTCTTTTTGATAATGTTCAACTGGGACTTAATATTACGCATGATTGGTGAAGGGAGGTTGGTCTCAACTTAAGCCCTACTAAAACAATCATCGTTCCGTTCACCAGAAGATACAAGCTTCAAAGGATGAGGGAGTTAGGCTCGCAGGGAGTCCAATAGAAACAAGCAAGGAAGTTAAGTACCTTGGGGTAAATTTCGACAGTAAACTAAACTTTGGCACCCATGTTCAGAATACGATCGCAAAGTGCTGCAGAGCGCTGTATACGTGTCGTAGCATAGCCGGGAAGTGATGGGGAACATCACCAAAGATAATAAGATGGCTATACCTTATGGTAGTAAGGCCCATGCTCACGTACAGAAGCAGCTTCAAAAGTTACAAAGAATGGCATGTGTAGGAATCACGGGAGCGATGAGGACCTGTCCGACAGCAGCGCTTGAGGTTCTATTGGAGATAACGCCACTCCATCACACAATTAGGCTGCAAGAGAAGGCAACCCTCTTAAGAATTTCCGTTGAAGGAGTTGGGAGAGGACACATTCTTAGTCGAATAGAGGCAGATATGCTATCGGGTGAACTTCCCCTACTGGCACAGCCAAGGGACGAAATGAAAGCCGAACACATGTTCGGCCAAAAGTTTCAAGTTCACCTCTGTAATAAAAAGGAGTGGACATCTCTGGAAGAGGTGCACAACATGAAGCCACACACCATGAAATGGTACACCGATGGGTCCCTAACGCAACAAGGCTCCGGTCTTGGTGTGGTAGGCTAATGTACCATGAGCCCCTAGGTATGCACACAAGCATATTCCAAGCTGAGGTAAGTGCAATCGGGAGGTGTGTGAACTTTAATCTAAAGCGTAACTATCGGACTAGGGATATAGCCATCCTATCCGATAGTCAAGCAGCAATAATGGCACTTAGTAAGACCGAAATCAGGTCAAAGGTAGTTCGTGAGGTACGAACCAAGCTAGACACTCTGGGATCACAAAATAGTCTTGCCCTAAGATGGGTCCCGGGACATGTCGAAATAGCGGGGAACGAAGAGGCAGACAAGCAAGCAAGACTGGGGGCAGCGACACCCCTAATAGGACCCGAGCCGTACTGTGGTATAGGAAGAAGCACAATACGGCAAGAACTTAGGAATGAAGAGAGACTTCTGCGAAGAACGTGCTGGGCAAGGACACCAGGACTCAGACAAGCAAAGATTCTCTTGGGTAGCTATAACCTTAAACGGTTTAAGCAAGTAACATCAATGGGTAAAATAGACTCAGGATACTCACCGGTCTCTTGACAGGACATTGTAGACTACGAGGTCACTTGGCAAAGCTAGGTATAGTCAGCAGCGAGATTTGCAGATTCTGCGAAATGGAAGGAGAATCCTCCTTGCACACTATAGCAGAATGCGTAGCCTTAGCAAGGAAAAGAAGTTGTTTTCTAGGAAAACATATTGTAGAATTTAGCGATTTAGAAACCATCGACCCAACAAAGGTACTTGCTTTTATGCAACACCTGGGCCTGATGGAAGAGCTATAGGCCAAGAAGGGGGCACAATAGATCTATTTGGTCGCAGTGTATTTACCCCCAATATAATAATAATAATAAAAATAATTTAAATAATAATAACTACAATTAATAATCATTGGCTGCGTTCAGGGAACTAAGCGGTTATCAAGCTGCTTACTAAGCGCTTAGTGCAAATCACTGAAAACTTGTGAACGCACTGCTTAGTTGATCAGCTGATTATCATTATCGATATGTAAATATTAGTAATCGCATGGTGTTTATCGACAGCTTCTTCAACACAAGTAAAAATGGCTCAAAATGGTACGTTCAATTGGTTTTGTTTATTTAGATATTATTATTAAAATCTAACAATTGGTTTATTTTATACGACTATTTACAGAAGAAGAAAGTACTAAAATCGTTTGGGAGTCGTCCAAAACCAAACTTCTACTGAATACGTACTTAGAACGGTTGTCGAAATTCCGTGATCCTAAAATAAAACAAGTGGAAACGTTGCAGTCGGACGCAACCGACTGCGGTATACTCGATACCAGTATTAAAAATGTTGATGCCCATCCATATGGGATGTTAATTGCTATCTTCATACCAAATTTGGTGACTCTAGCTCGAAGTTTGTATAAAGTGGGGAAAGGGGGGCTGGGGGCGGTATGGGTGGAATTGCATCCAAATTTTTGATGCAGATCTTTGTGGAATGTCAATTGCTATCTTCATAACAAATTTGGTGACTCTAGCTCAAAGTTTGTAAGAGTGGGGAAAGGGGGGCTGGGGGCGGTATGGTTGGGCGTGGCATTCAAATTTTTGCTGCAGATCCTTGTGGAATGTCAAATGCTACCTTCATACCAAATTTGGTGACTCTAGCTCAAAGTTTGTATAAAGTGGGGAAAGGGGGGCTGGGGGCGTTATAGGTGGAATTGCATCCAAAGTTTTGATGCAGATCTTTGTGGAATGTCAATTGCTATCTTCATAACAAATTTGGTGACTCTAGCTCAAAGTTTGTAAAAGTGGGGAAAGGGGGCTGGGGGCGGTATGGTTGGGCGTGGCATTCAAATTTTTGCTGCAGATCCTTGTGGAATGTCAAATGCTACCTTCATACCAAATTTGGTGACTCTAGCTCAAAGTTTGTAAAAGTGGGGAAAGGGGGGCTGGGGGCGGTATGGTTGGGCGTGGCATTCAAATTTTTGCTGCAGATCCTTGTGGAATGTCAAATGCTACCTTCATACCAAATTTGGTGACTCTAGCTCAAAGTTTGTATAAGGTGGGGAAAGGGGGGCTATGGGGCTGGGGGTGGTATGGTTGGAAGTGGCATCCAAATTTTTCTGCAGATCCTTGTGGAATGTCAAATGCTACCTTCATACCAAATTGGTGACTCTAGCTCGAAGCATGTAAAAGGTGGTGAAAGGGGGGCTATGGGGCTTGGGGCGGTATGGGTGGGCGTGGCATTCAAATTTTTGCTGCCGATCCATGTGGGATGTCAAATGCTACCTTCATACCAAATTTGGTGACTCTAGCTCGAACTTTGTATAAAATGGGGAAAGGGGGGCTGGGGGCGGTATGGTTGGGCGTGGCATCAAAATTTTTGCTGCAGATCCTTGTGGAACGCCAAATGCTACCTTCATACCAAATTTGGTGACTCTAGCTCAAAGTTTGTATAAGGTGGGAAAGGGGGGCGGAATGGTTGGGCAAGGCTCCAAAACTTTGATGCAATTCTTTGGGGTTGTTGCCAGCTATCTTCCTACCAAATTTGGTGGCTCTAGCTCCACTACTCTGGAAGATACACGCATTCCCGTTTTTGACGAAGCGTTGGGGCAGATGGGGGTGGCTAGTGCGGTATTGGTGGGCGTGGCATCCAAACTTTGGATGCAGTTTTTGGAGGGTCATCATCACCTATCTTGGCACCAAATTTGGTGGCTATAGCTCAAAAACTGTGGGAGATATAGGCTTTTTTGACTTTAAAATGCGGGGGGGCTGGGGGCGGAATGGGTAGGCGGGGCTCCAAAATTTTTAATGCAGTTTTTTGGGGTTGCTAGTAGCTATCTTCTCACCAAATTTGGTAGTTCTAGCTGTCAGGATGTGCGAAATATGTGGATTTATCGGTTTTGAGTTATCGAATTTATCGATTTGCGAGCCCCCCAGTTATCGTAGAACCCCCATCTTGACACTTTAATTTACTATCCCATAGATAAAGAGAATTGGAAAGTTTCAAGTCTCTAGCTTGAAGGGTGTGGAAAAAAGTTGCGTTCATACAGACGGACAGACACCATGACGGACATTGGACAAACCCAATATACTCTTTACCTTCGGTATCGAGTATAAAAACGCCATGACCTGAACTTTTTGCAATGTTGAATCTATCACCCACGGCCAAAAATGATTCCTGTTTACCAATAAGCCATAAACAAAACAGCAATTTTTTTCCATTGGAATATCAGGGAAGAGTTGCACATGATTTTGCACATTAGTTTGGATAGCATTTAACAGACTCTGCAACGTTGACACACATGTATAAGATTATAAAAATTCGAAATGGTATACATATGTATATTTCTATTCATCCCAAAGTGTTCAATAAATTGTACATCAGTATATCATGGAATTGTTTCTTCATAAAACTGTTTATTTCTTTCTTTCAACATTTGCCTCTGGATTTTCTTTTCTTCGCAAGAAATCGATGGGTGAAACTCATCTTTCAACGCCATTACAACCTCACTTACATCAGTATCCTCGCAACAAAATTGCAGTAACATTAATTTTATTCGTTTTCTTTCCATTTGAACAATGCAATTAACACTAAGCGCAATCACTAAGCGCAAAAGCAAACAAAAATTACGCTAACAAAGATGGCGGTCGCTGACTAAACATGTTTAGAAAGCGCTTACTAAGCAGAACGTTCAGCGAACGATTACTAAACATGTATTGTAAGCGCTTAGTTCCCTGAACGCAGCCAATACTTAACAGGTCTGCCCAAAACTTATATTTTTCATAGAAGGCAAGCCTTCTTATGCCGGGGTAACAGTTTTGGTGTCCGTACCCTTGAGTCATATTCAAGGTGCAACTCCATTCGACAAATCTGTTGCGCCCTCTGCTTACTTATTGGCAACTTCAATTCAGCCTTTATTTGAGCGCAACTCATATTTTTATCTGTTGCTAGCGCCTTTATGTGCCGTTTAGTGCGCGCATCAACTTTTGGTAATGCCCCACTTCTGTTGTTGCGGGCATATTTCTGTGGATTCTTCAAATAATTTGCGATAGTATTACGATGCCGACTTAATCTTTTGGCAATTTCTGATATTTTAATGCCACATTCAGCCAAAGTTTCAATTTGCGTTTTTTCTTTTTCATTTAATTCGGCTGCGAGAGGCATTTTTAACCAAAAATAGTCCAAATTAATAAAAACAAGTAAGAAGGCTCTAGTCGGGAGAGCCCGACTAGAAGATACCCTGAACCCAGTTGCAATAAATATATTTAATTTATATAAGACTTTGGTATACTGGCTTAGCTTCCATCGATTAAGTTCAATATCTCTGGTGTTTCTCAACGGATTTGGACGAAATTTTCAGAAAAGTTCTATCATTATCCATTACTTCAACCCTCATATTTAGATTTTCCAAATTCGATATTTTATTGTTATCGATATTATGTGCATATCGGAAACCAGAATAGTTATCGATAATTTGAAGCAAACTTGTTCTGCTCATGGTATAGGAGAACTTAAATCCAAAATCTGAAGTCTCTAGCTCTTTTAGTCTCTGAGATCCACGCGTTCATACAGACGGACAGACGGACAGACAGACGGACAGACGGACATGGCTATATCGTCTCGGCTGTTGATGCTGATCAAGAATATATATACTTTATAGGGTCGGAGATGCTTCCTTCTGCCTGTTACATACTTTTGCACAAAACCATTATACCCTTATTTACCCATTTGATGGGTTAAGGGTATACAAATCAAAAACTTGTAACAATACTAATTATAGTCAATTAGTTAACAATATTTAAATGCACCCAATCAATTTATGCAGCGAGATAATTAATGTGTCACACTCAAAATGGAAATGAAGAGTTCTACACAGATATCAACTTATTTAAAATCCTAACGGGACTATAGATTAAAAGCAGATAAGAAACATATGCATGGAAAAACATCACAAAGCATAAGAGATAAAACATGCATACTTGAAACATTTATGCTGCTAATAGAACAACTGTAATAAGCAAAAACAAGTGGAAACGTTGCAGTCGGACGCAACCGACTGCGATATACTCGATACCAGTATTAAAATTTTTGATGCAGATCTTTGTGGAATGTCAATTGCTATCTTCATAACAAATTTGGTGACTCTAGCTCAAAGTTTGTAAAAGTGGGGAAAGGGGGGCTGGGGGCGGTATGGTTGGGAGTGGCATTCAAATTTTTGCTGCAGATCCTTGTGGAATGTCAAATGCTACCTTCATACCAAATTTGGTGACTCTAGCTCAAAGTTTGTATAAAGTGGGGAAAGGGGGCTATGGGCTGGGGGCGGTATGGTTGGGCGTGGCAACCAAATTTTTGCTGCAGATCCTTGTGGAATGTCAAATGCTACCTTCATACCAAATTTGGTGACTCTAGCTCGAAGCATGTAAAAAGTGGTGAAAGGGGGGCTGCGGGCGGTATAGGTGGAATTGCATCCAAATTTTTGATGCAGATCTTTGTGGAATGTCAATTGCTATCTTCATAACAAATTTGGTGACTCTAGCTCAAAGTTTGTAAAAGTGGGGAAAGGGGGGCTGGGGGCGGTATGGTTGGGAGTGGCATTCAAATTTTTGCTGCAGATCCTTGTGGAATGTCAAATGCTACCTTCATACCAAATTTGGTGACTCTAGCTCAAAGTTTGTATAAAGTGGGGAAAGGGGGGCTATGGGGCTGGGGGCGGTATGGTTGGGCGTGGCATTCAAATTTTTGCTGCAGATCCTTGTGGAATGTCAAATGCTACCTTCATACCAAATTTGGTGACTCTAGCTCAAAGTTTGTATAAGGTGGGGAAAGGGGGGCTATGGGGCTGGGGGTGGTATGGTTGGAAGTGGCATCCAAATTTTTTCTGCAGATCCTTGTGGAATGTCAAATGCTACCTTCATACCAAATTTGGTGACTCTAGCTCGAAGCATGTAAAAGGTGGTGAAAGGGGGGCTATGGGGCTTGGGGCGGTATGGGTGGGCGTGGCATTCAAATTTTTGCTGCCGATCCATGTGGGATGTCAAATGCTACCTTCATACCAAATTTGGTGACTCTAGCTCGAACTTTGTATAAAATGGGGAAAGGGGGGCTGGGGGCGGTATGGTTGGGCGTGGCATCAAAATTTTTGCTGCAGATCCTTGTGGAACGCCAAATGCTACCTTCATACCAAATTTGGTGACTCTAGCTCAAAGTTTGTATAAGGTGGGAAAGGGGGGCGGAATGGTTGGGCAAGGCTCCAAAACTTTGATGCAATTCTTTTGGGGTTGTTGCCAGCTATCTTCCTACCAAATTTGGTGGCTCTAGCTCCACTACTCTGGAAGATACATGCATTCCCGTTTTTGACGAAGCGTTGGGGCAGATGGGGGTGGCTAGTGCGGTATTGGTGGGCGTGGCATCCAAACTTTGGATGCAGTTTTTGGAGGGTCATCATCACCTATCTTGGCACCAAATTTGGTGGCTATAGCTCAAAAACTGTGGGAGATATAGGCTTTTTTGACTTTAAAATGCGGGGGGGCTGGGGGCGGAATGGGTAGGCGGGGCTCCAAAATTTTTAATGCAGTTTTTTGGGGGTTGCTAGTAGCTATCTTCTCACCAAATTTGGTAGTTCTAGCTGTCAGGATGTGCGAAATATGTGGATTTATCGGTTTTGAGTTATCGAATTTATCGATTTGCGAGCCCCCCAGTAATCGTAGAACCCCCATCTTGACACTTTAATTTACTATCCCATAGATAAAGAGAATTGGAAAGTTTCAAGTCTCTAGCTTGAAGGGTGTGGAAAAAAGTTGCGTTCATACAGACGGACAGACGGACAGACACCATGACGGACATTGGACAAACCCAATATACTCTTTACCTTCGGTATCGAGTATAAAAACGCCATGACCTGAACTTTTTGCAATGTTGAATCTATCACCCACGGCCAAAAATGATTCCTGTTTACCAATAAGCCATAAACAAAACAGCAATTTTTTTCCATTGGAATATCAGGGAAGAGTTGCACATGATTTTGCACATTAGTTTGGATAGCATTTAACAGACTCTGCAATGTTGACACACATGTATAAGATTATAAAAATTCGAAATGGTATACATATGTATATTTTTACCTCGAATGTGGTTCTATTCATCCGAAAGTGTTCAATAAATTGTACATCAGTATATCATGGAATTGTTTCTTCATAAAACTGTTTATTTCTTTCTTTCAACATTTGCCTCTGGATTTTCTTTTCTTCGCAAGAAATCGATGGGTGAAACTCATCTTTCAACGCCATTACAACCTCACTTACATCAGTATCCTCGCAACAAAATTGCAGTAACATTAATTTTATTCGTTTTCTTTCCATTTGAACAATGCAATTAACACTAAGCGCAATCACTAAGCGCAAAAGCAAACAAAAATTACGCTAACAAAGATGGCGGTCGCTGACTAAACATGTTTAGAAAGCGCTTACTAAGCAGAACGTTCAGCGAACGATTACTAAACATGTATTGTAAGCGCTTAGTTCCCTGAACGCAGCCAATACTTAACAGGTCTGCCCAAAACTTATATTTTTCATAGAAGGCAAGCCTTCTTATGCCGGGGTAACAGTTTTGGTGTCCGTACCCTTGAGTCATATTCAAGGTGCAACTCCATTCGACAAATCTGTTGCGCCCTCTGCTTACTTATTGGCAACTTCAATTCAGCCTTTATTTGAGCGCAACTCATATTTTTATCTGTTGCTAGCGCCTTTATGTGCCGTTTAGTGCGCGCATCAACTTTTGGTAATGCCCCACTTCTGTTGTTGCGGGCATATTTCTGTGGATTCTTCAAATAATTTGCGATAGTATTACGATGCCGACTTAATCTTTTGGCAATTTCTGATATTTTAATGCCACATTCAGCCAAAGTTTCAATTTGCGTTTTTTCTTTTTCATTTAATTCGGCTGCGAGAGGCATTTTTAACCAAAAATAGTCCAAATTAATAAAAACAAGTAAGAAGGCTCTAGTCGGGAGAGCCCGACTAGAAGATACCCTGAACCCAGTTGTAATAAATATATTTAATTTATATAAGACTTTGGTATACTGGCTTAGCTTCCATCGATTAAGTTCAATATCTCTGGTGTTTCTCAACGGATTTGGACGAAATTTTCAGAAAAGTTCTATCATTATCCATTACTTCAACCCTCATATTTAGATTTTCCAAATTCGATATTTTATTGTTATCGATATTATGTGCATATCGGAAACCAGAATAGTTATCGATAATTTGAAGCAAACTTGTTCTGCTCATGGTATAGGAGAACTTAAATCCAAAATCTGAAGTCTCTAGCTCTTTTAGTCTCTGAGATCCACGCGTTCATACAGACGGACAGACGGACAGACAGACGGACAGACGGACATGGCTATATCGTCTCGGCTGTTGATGCTGATCAAGAATATATATACTTTATAGGGTCGGAGATGCTTCCTTCTGCCTGTTACATACTTTTGCACAAAACCATTATACCCTTATTTACCCATTTGATGGGTTAAGGGTATACAAAATCAAAAACTTGTAACAATACTAATTATAGTCAATTAGTTAACAATATTTAAATGCACCCAATCAATTTATGCAGCGAGATAATTAATGTGTCACACTCAAAATGGAAATGAAGAGTTCTACACAGATATCAACTTATTTAAAATCCTAACGGGACTATAGATTAAAAGCAGATAAGAAACATATGCATGGAAAAACATCACAAAGCATAAGAGATAAAACATGCATACTTGAAACATTTATGCTGCTAATAGAACAACTGTAATAAGCAAAAACAAGTGGAAACGTTGCAGTCGGACGCAACCGACTGCGATATACTCGATACCAGTATTAAAAATTTTGATGCCCATCCATGTGGGATGTTAATTGCTATCTTCATACCAAATTTGATG
>JARNME010000047.1:154460-186580 GCA_030179655.1 Scaptomyza flava | reverse complement strand
ACAATCAAATATCAAATAAAAACAAGTGGAAACGCTTCAGTCGGACGCAACCGACGTCGGACACTCGTTACCAGCCGGTAAAAAGAGGCCTGATTGCAAGGGGTACGGATTTGGCAGAGGTGTACGCTGCCTCCGATGCAGATGGGGATGCCACCAGCTATCTTCATACCAAATTTGCTCGAAATATGTAAAAAGATGGGAAAGGGGGCTGGTGGTGGTATGGGTGGGCGTGGCATCCAAATTTTTGACGCAAATCTTCGTGAAATGTCAATTTGTATCTTCATACCAAATTTAGTGACTCTAGCTAAAAGTTTTTTGGAGGTTAATAGTAGCTATCTTCTTACCAATTTGGTAGTTCTAGCTGTAAGGATGTGCGATATATGTGGGCTTATCGGTTTTTAACATGGCAAAGAATCATTTCAAAAACAAGTAAGCACCTGAACCCAGTTGCAATAAATAAATGAAATTTATAATCGATTTTAGTATACTGACTTAGCTTCAATCGATTAAATTCGATATCTCCGGTGTTTCTTAACCGATTTGGACGAAGCTTTCAGAAAAGATATATTGTTACCCATTTCTTAAACCCTCATTTTTACATTTTCCAAATTCGATATTTTTTGTAAAAAGTGGGGAAAAGGGTGCTGGGGGCGGTATGGTTGGGCATGGCTCCAAAAATTTGATGAAGATTTTGGGGGTCGTTGCCAGCTATCTTCCTACCAAATTAAGTGGCTCTAGCCTCACAATTCTGGAAGACACACGCATTCCCGTTTTTGACGAAGCGTTGGGGAGAGTGGGGGCGGCTAGGGCAGTATTGGTGGGCATGGCATCCAAACTTTTGATGCGGTTTTTGGGGGGTCATCATCACATATCTTGGCACCAATTCGGTGGCTATAGCTCAAAAAATGTGGGAGATATAGACTTTTTTGAATTAAAATGCGGGGGCTGGGGGCGAAATTGTTTGGCGTGGCTCCAAAATTCTGGATGCAGTTTTTTGGGGTTTAATAGTAGCTATCTTCTTACCAAATTTGGTAGTTGGTAGCTGTCAGGATGTGCGATATATGTGGGCTTATCGGTTTTGAGTTATCGAATTTATCGATTTGCCAGCCTCCAAGATATCGTAGAACCATTATCTCGACACTTTAATTTACAATCCCATAGATTAAGAGAATAAATGAATGCATGAAGAGCTTGAAGGACGGACAGACGGACAGACACCATGACGGACATTGCGCAAAACCAATATACTCTTTACCTTCGGTATCGAGTATAAATATTGTGACAGGATGTCTTATTTATTCTCCTTCACTGATCGATCAGTACTTCTGATCAGTATAATCTCATACAAAGACTGAGTCGCTGCAAACGCATCGTCTTTTACATTTCCTCTTAAATTTTCTCGTGAGTCTTACATTATTCTTAAAACTAGTGTAGTATTGCTAAGTTTGGTATGCTGCTTAATGTGTTTATTTATGGTGGCCTGCTACAACTCGGCCATCCGGACATTTGTATCACCTGATCACGTTTATTCTTTAAAACAACTTTATCTATTAATTTTTTTTTTATAATTATTCTAGATTGTATTTTAACAATGATTATTTTCTAAGTTTAGTTTGATCTTTTTTTTTTACCCAACCAGTGTCTTATATTTTGCGTGCTCCAAACACCTTGATAAGGGTTACGGGATACTTGGAAACCTTCCAGGTCTTTTAACAAAAACCTGTCGTTCCTTAATACCTTTGCTATCATATATGGTACTTTATTATTCGGTATAATTTACCAGACGCACCTATTGTGCTGTCGAAATTTTTACCATAACATAGTCACGTTTTTATATTCTTTCGATTTTCTTTTGGCAGAGTCGTATTGTTTTTGTTGCATAATTGTGCTTTTTTTTATTTTCAGCTGCGTCAGCTCTTATCTCCTCTAAACTTTTTCCTGAAGGTGTGACATTGATTTCCTCAAATTTTTCTTTTAAATACCAAACAACTTTGTACTTGGCATTTGCTTAAAGCTTCTGTGTTGCGTATTGTTAATTGCATACTCTATGTCATCTAAAACCATGTTATTTGGTTCTATAATTTTTGCGATCATTGGCCCACTACTTTTTTTGATCCTCTCAACTTGTCCGTTAGCCTGTGGTGAACCTGTTGCTATTTCATATGTTTAACTCCGCTTTCATTTAGAAATTCATCGAACTCCTTTGAGGTAAAACAAGATCCACGATCTGAAATAATGTATTTCGGTCTACTAAATGCCCTGAAATAGTCTTTAAGTGCGATATTACTTCTTTGGTGTTTGTTGTCTTTGTTGCATAGAGTCGCACAAATTTTGTTAAACCGTCTATTATCACGAAAATGTGTTTTATTGATCTGCCTGAGTCGAGAGGTCCATATTGGTAGATGTGCACAAGTTCAATTGGCTTGCTGCCCTTTGGAATGCAGTTTAAAAACCCTTCCCCTTCCTTGTTTGGTGAGAAGGCTATGCACTTTAAACAGTTTTCAATGTGAGAGCAGCATTTTTCTTTAATTTTGGGAAACCAGTAACTTTTGTTTATCAAGTATGTCAATTTGTCTCTGTCTATATGTCCTATTTCATTATGGTGTTTGTATAAAACATGGTCCTCCATTTCTTCTGGTACATAAAATAATATTCTTCCATCGTTTGATTTTCTATAAACTATGCCGTTTCTCATCTCGAATAATTTGTGCTCATTCGATTCAAACAGCTTTCTGAGACTTTGTATACTTTGATCCTTAGCTTGGCAAATAACTAAATTGTCTTCAAAACTATTAACTATCCTGCTCTGTGCACCAGTTCATAGTCATAATCTTGTAGTTCTAAAGCCCATCGGGTAATCCGAGGATTAAGTTCGATCTTGTTTAGCTTTAAAGTAAGTGAATTACAGTCGGTGCTAATCTTGAAACGTTTTCCTTGAAGATATATTCGGAATCTACGTAAAGCATAAAGTATTGCTAAAGTGTCTAGATCAAAACTGTGCTATTTGGCTTCTGTATCTGAGATGCGTTTGGAAAAGTAAAAAATTTGATGTTTTCTTTGAAGTAACACCGCACCAAATCCCAAAGCACTAGCACCGCAGTGTAACTCGATCTCACCCTTGTGGTTGTATATTTCTAAAACTGGTGATTGAATAAACTTTTCTTTAAGATTTAAAAACAATTTAATTTTTTTTCGGTAAATTCAAAAAGTTATATTTTTTCAGTAAGTCATATAATGGTTTGGCTATTGTTGAATAGTCTTTTAAAAATCTGCGGAAGTAAGAACATAACCCGAGGAACTATGAACGGCATTTGTCTTTTTAGGTATTGGAATATTCTGCACTGCCTCTGTGAGGAGCCACATTCACGTATAGCGCCTCACAGAAGGCGATTGCTTTTATAGCCGCAGCCGGACCTGAGTTGCGGCGAATGCGCATGCTGTCTCGCTCTGGCACAGGATGTCAGCGCTAAGGTTCGTGTTTGGCACATGGGAGCCGCAAAACAAGTACCGTAAAAGTCGTGGCAAAGTGCCGTTGGTGTGCGAGCGGTGCATCCACGAGATATAGTGATCACCGTCAGACCAACGACAGGCGTGAGCAGCAACGAGGAACCGTTGTTGCTAGGAAAATCTCACTGGAACTATCACGCCACCTTTGCCCTTGGGCGACATTGGCAGCGCTGACAGGCCCCGGTCCAGCGAGACAGCAGATGGGTATAAAAGGAGACGCCTTTGACAGAGCGAGGAGACAGTTCAAGTTAGTGTGAGTGCGAAGTGGAAAGTCAGCACGTAACATAAAGTGAACCAAGGACTCAGAGGGCAAGAAATCCTACGCGAAAGGATAATTTAAGAATTAAAAGGATTCATATCGCAATAAGGACAAAGCAGATCGTGTCCTTAGCGAGTAAATAACATTTTACTAAGAAATCGGTACGCGGAATTTATCAAGCCTTGTGGTGCGTTGCATTTGCAAAGCAGCCTCAAATTAAAACCAAGTACCAGACAAGTGAGCCTGGCGAAGGACGGATGAAGCTAAAGCCAGAGCCTGAGAGTAGGCGAGACTATTGGCGAAATCCTTGTGGTAACACGGAGGCCTCGTTCAGTAGGCGTAACATTGACTCTGAATAGTTGGTGCAACGAGAGCGCCAGCATTGCAATTAAAACCACGACACAAGATCCGTGCGATTTCCTAAACTCAAATAAGAAATATCATAAAGTGCACATATCATATAAAAAGCAAAACCTAATTGTATTATTAATGCCGCTGCCGCCACAAATATAAATTTGTTGGCACGTACCCTCAACACCGCGAGAGTACGCCCAGCTAAAACCGCGTAATTTAGGTTCGTTACAACTGGCGCCCAACTGTGGATCTACGGCTAATATCACATAGTTTTTCTTTTTTAATAAATACATATAAATAATTGACAATATGGTTCGTTCGTGGGTGTACAATCTAAAAAAGGATGCACTAGTGAAATGCGGAGTGGAATTCGGTCTGGAGCTTGAAGGCACTGTCGAAAATATGAGAAAACCATTCGGAGACTGGGTAAGTCAAAATGAGAATAATCTTCCATACAGCGTTCGCATTAGCGAACTGGCGAAAACATACAGCCAGTCGCCGAATAAAGAAACCGTATTCATGCGCGAGGAAGGGGAATACGAAGAGGAAAAGGAGTTTGCCGGCATAGACGTAGCAAGGCTGAGCGTCCCATGCACCAGCGCGGCGGCTAGGGCACGAGATTTACAGGAATCTCGCCGATCGCCCTGGGGTACACGCAACAGCCAGGAGAGCGTAGCCACACCCACACACATGAGCAGACCAATGCAAGGACAAGTGAATACCAAAAAGTAGCCAAACAAGTTCGAGAGTGGAGCTTTCGATTCTACGGACTTTCGAAACCTCTCGAATTCTTCGAGCAAGTGGAATGGTCGGCAGACACATATGGATTAACTTAAATTTATTCCAAGAGCAATGCCGGAGTTGCTGAAAGGAATGGCACTTAAGTGGTACATAGCTAACAACAGGCATTGGACTACATAGGTGGATTTTGACGACAGTTTTCAAGAATACTTCTTACCACGACATTATTTTGAAAACTTGTACGACGAAGTACGCAGAAAGCGGCAAGCTCTGGATGAGCCTTTTAAAGTCTATATGGTGGAGATGCAGACTCTGCTGAGACCCCTACGACTCTCAACAGAGAAGGAAGTGCGCACCATTTACACCAAAAGCCTTCCTGACTTGCGCGGATACGCACGGCCAAACCAGTTCTCGAATTTGACCAAGCTAATGCAACTGGCTGAAGAATTCGAAGAACTAGAAAAGGATAGGCTGAAACTGAGGTTACAAAGTGCTACAGCGCAACAACAATACAGCCAACACCAACAACAACACCCTCAACAACACCGAGATACGCAGCAAAATGGACGCGATCACCATCAGAATCGTGCAAATCGTACACGATTTATGGCCATGGAGGAGCAGAACCAGCACACTGGAGGAATGGACGAACGGCCAACCCCAACACCTAGGACCCAGCAAAATATTGCCAGGACACACATAAACAACCCAGGAAGGGCCTGTCGCGTGTGTGGACAGGAGGGACACTGGGCGATAGAGTGCCGAAACCCAATGCTGGAGTTCTGCTGGGTCCGTGGCAGGATCGGTCAGCGGACAGCACTATGTTCTCAGTCGGGAAACGGCCAGCGGCGTCCACCATCGAGGGGCAAGTCGGTCACCTGAAGGACGAAGGGACGCAGTTGACTGCCACCGTATGGATCGGTGAGTGTCAGTATAGGGCTACAGTCGATACAGGGGCTACAAGCAGCTTTGTTAGAGAAGAGCTAGCTTGTAGGCTGAGCACTGTAGGCCGGAGAAGCGTCGCAAGCAGACAGTTGAAGTTAGCAGACGGACATAACAGCAGGACAACAGAACAAATAACGGTCGAAATAAGACTCGGGCATCGCAGTTTGGAAATAGCGTTGCTAATTATGCCTGGTGTGATAGACGATTTGGTGCTGGGCTGGGATTTTCTTACTGGCATGGGCACAGTGTTGCAGTGTGCGGGATTGGTGGTCACCATCCCAGCACGACGGCACAAGGTTGGAAAGCTGGAATAGAGACTGTCGGTGGCAGTTGTCCAGAATGATGAAAGAAACCCAACTATTGAAAGCAAAAATCTACACGAGGAGCAAGAAATTAATGAATTTCTATTGCGGGAAGTTGCAGCCTTCAAACACCTAAAGGGCACATCACAAATTACGGAACACAAAATTGTGATGAGCGACGACAGGCCTATAAAACAGCGTTATTTTCCAAAGAATCCAAAAATGCAAGCGGGAATTAACCAGCAATTAGAGGAATTCCTTGCGAAAGGTTGCATAGAGCCATCAAACAGCCCACACAGCGCACCAATCGTGATGGTGAAAAAGAAGAATGGCAAATGGCTACTGTGCGTGGATTTCAGGCAACTCATCAGCCGATCCATTAAGGACGCGTATCCATTACCAAGAGTGCACCACATTTTAGACCAGCTACGTGAAGCCCACTTCACACTAGCTTGGATCTGAAAGATGGGTACTGGCAGATCCCGATGGAGAAAGCGAGCCGACCAATGACAGCATTTACAGTCCCAGGCAAAGGATTGTATCAATGGAAAGTAATGCCATTTGGGTTACACTCGGCACCGGCAACTTTTCAGAGGGCTTTGGATGGCTTTATTGGACCAGAAATGATGCCACACGCGTTTGCATATTTAGATGACATTATAGTCATCGGAAGAACGCGCGAAGAGCATATGGAAAATCTCAAAGAGGTATTTCGGCGGCTGCGGGCAGCAAATCTGCGCATCAACGTGGACAAATGCGATTTCATTAAAAGGAATTGAAATATTTTGGCCACAGAGTCACAGTCAAAGAGAAGCTGACTCAGTCCCCAGTATTGGCATGCCCGGATTTCTCAAAAACATTTTGCTTGCAGACGGATGCAAGTAACTATGGCCTGGGTGCGATATTGACCCAACCTTTGGAGCAAGGTGAAAGGGTAATATCGTACGCCAGTAGGACACTCAACGGTGCCGAACGGAACTATTCGGCAACTGAAAAGGAGTGTCTAGCCATAGTGTGGGGAATCAGAAAGCTAAGGCCATACCTGGAAGGCTACCATTTTGTGGTCATAACGGACCACATGGCGCTGAAGTGGCTAACTCAATTGAAAGTCCATCAGACAGAAAAGCGCGTTGGGCGCTTGAACTGCAACAATACGACTTTGAAGTCAAATACCGTAAAGGCAACCTCAATGTCGTAGCCGATGCACTTTCGAGACAGCCACTTCCGGAGACATGCTGCCTAGTAAAAATTGCAACAGAAGGGATTGAGGCAGACAACGCAAATTGCAAATGGATTCAGAAATTAAAAAGAAATCACGCAAAATCCCAGGAAATATCCGGATTACATGGAGGAAAATGGCAACCTGTACAGACACATCCCACATCGCGCTGGAGGCGGAGATGTGGAAGCTTGGAAGCTTTGTGTACCCAAAAGTAAAAGGAAGGATGTATTACTAGAGAATCACGACGCAGCCACAGCCGGTCATTTGGGAAGCCGGAAAACGATAGCAAGAGTAGCGACACGCTACTTCTGGCCAGGCTTATACAGGGACGTACGCACATATGTGCACAACTGCGAAACGTGTCAACAATATAAGCCAAGTCAAATGGCAGCGGCAGGGAAGATGTTGACACAAATCCCTGAAGAGCCCTGGAGTATCGTGTGTGCTGATTTTGTTGGCCCACTACCAAGATCAAAGCACGGCAATACCATGCTATTAGTAATGTTCGACCGTTTCGCTAAGTGGACTGAGGTGGTTCCGCTAAGGAGCGCAACCACAGCCACTTTGCAAAAGGGTTTCAGAGACAGAATTTTGGCACGATTTTTTTATTATTATGAACATCTGGAAAAGAAAAGATCGGTTATTAATTGGTTTTGTTAAGGACGTATCTCATTTACTCACCTGAATCTCCGTCACCTATTATAAATAGAAAGTAAAAAAAAATAAAAAATCATTAGTTGATTTGGTTTTTTTTTTTAAAAAAGGGGGTGAATATGTATTAATACATATTAATTATTTTCCCTACTCAACACATATAACAGATATATAAATAATAAAAATAATATGTAAGGTATTACAATAACATAAATAAATATGTAAGGTAATACATATTATATAAATAATAAAAATAAATATGTAAGGTATTACATATTTATTAAACAATAACAAATATAAATATGTAAGGTAGTACATTAGAGTGAACATTTTAATTTATTTTTTTAATTACATGTTATTCGCCCCCCAATTTTCTTCCATTGAGCACAAATAACATATTTCCAAAGTTTAAGACAAATCGGTCAACGTTGAGGCGTGGCACATGCGCCCTCAAATTGATTAGAAGGCATTTTGCTAAATTTTTTTAGAAACAACTTATAAGTTTATTATTATTCATCAAAATTTATATTAAGTGTCGATATTATGTTAAATAAGGAGTTTTATTTCAATGCATGCTCCCAAAAAAGGCGTGGCACATTATAAAATTTAAGTATTTTATAGGAAAATATTTTGTTTTTGCGTCAAAATAAGTTTAAATCTTACTTAAATTTAGTTCCTTATGGTTATTGAATAAAAGTGGGCAAATTGGGGCGTGGTAATTTAAAATGTTCAGAAAGTGCTATTTAAAAATGCAGCTCTGTGATAATTAGTTTCGATGAAGCATATTTAATTGACATAGAAGTGGCAACACTGGAATAACGGTATCTGGTAAACATGTGTTTTGGTGAAGCTAAGTGAGAGCGGTAATATTGTGTTATTATTAATGCAAATGTGAAAATATTTATTTGATTTCCTTGAAAGATAAGGTTTATAAAATCGGTAAGTTTGAACAACTAAAGTGCTCGATGTTTTAAAAATATAATATTTATGTTACTTAAACAGGAATGGAAACAAGAGCAAACGAAAAATTATTTCTGCTTGGCCACGACGAAAGTCAAATCATTGGGTGCAAGTTGCCATCAAAAGGGCAAATATAAAAGTTCTTTTTTACAAAATGCGTAAAATAAAGCTCAATCTTCGCCCGAGCGCATATCTGGTTGTTAAGGAAGCAGAAGTACTCTGGGATAAAGCACGTATTCCCACAAGGCAAAATATTCGTAGCGTTGAGAAAGTGGAAGCATTATATCATCAGTGGAAGACACTTCAGAAAACATGCAAGCGACGTACAGCTTTGCAGGAGAAACGAGAGCACGATTTTGTGGAAGAGTTAGACGATTTGTTCGATATTTCTCATGGTGATGCCTTGAATATGATTCAAATAGAAGAGGATAAATTATTTCTACAAAATCAACGGAAAAAAAACAGGTCGGGTGGTATGGTTGGAAGCGATCGTGCACTTTTTGAAAGAGAGAAGAGAAGAAATATGCGTGAAGAAAAAGAACTGATAAGGCAAGAAAAGCATCATCAGGGGCAATCCCAAAATTTAGTTGCAAGTCTGGACTCAGGGGATGAAGGACAATTGACAGGAATAGAAAGTGATGAGCTTCAAGACAATTTTCAACCAACAGCTACTGGAAATGTGAGAAGGAAACGGAAAATGAAAAACTTTATAACACCAAAGCTTGTTGCGACTCTGGACAAATGTAAAGTTAGCGACAGAGATGCTGTTCGAATTCTCATAGCCACCGCTGAAGCATTGAGCCATGATTTAAGTCAGTTAGCCATAAGTAAAAGTACAATTCGAAACTGCCGTAAAAAAATTCGATCTGAAACAGCTACAATTTTAATGAAAAAATTTAAAAACAGTTTACCTCAAACTATAGCAGTGCATTGGGATGGAAAACTGTTACCATCACTAACTGGAAAGGAAAAAGTAGACAGATTGCCAGTTGTTATTACATCTACCGAGACGGATCATCTACTTGGAGTTCATGCATTACAATCTGGTACAGGAAGACAACAGGCTGAAGCAATAATACAGTTATTAAAAGAGTGGAATTTGACAGACAAAGTTCAGGCCCTGTGTTTTGATACAACAGCAACAAATACGGGAAGACTTCAAGGGGCTTGTGTGATATTGGAACAGGAATTGGAAAAAGATCTTTTGTACTTGCCCTGTCGTCACCATATTTACGAAATTGTGTTAAAGAGCGTATTTGATAACAAAAAGTTGTCTTCAAGTGGACCGACTTTGTCAATTTTCCAAAGGTTTAAAGGGTCGTGGACGACGATCAACCAAAAAAATTTTAATTTATTGATGACAATACCGTATGTCTGCATATAAGCAGTACAGAGTTAAAGGAGCTAACCAAGTTTCCCAACCAATATTTAAAAATAAAACAGCCTAGGGCTGATTATAAGGAGCTTCTGGAGTTGAGTCAAGTATTTCTTGGGAAGCACGATAGGAATTATAAATTCAAGCCACCAGGAGCATTTCATCATGCCCGTTGGATGGCCAAAGCAATTTACTCATTAAAAATATTTTTATTCAGAAAAGAGTTTGTGATGTAATCAGATGAAATACACGCCATACGCGATGCTTGTTTATTTATTGTGAAAATTTATATAAAAGCCTGGATAGAAGCTCCAATAGCATCCAAAGCACCTAATCAAGACCTCCTTTTATAAAATCACTTCTCGCCTACAAAAATGTCAACGAACAGTAAGCAATGTAACTTTGGGAAAATTCCGTAACCATTTATGGTATTTAGCAGCAGAAACAGCAGGTTTTTCGTTTTTATAGAACAATTACTACTCAAACAAAAACTCGTATGGTAGAAAAACTTCGTGAAGAATCAGAAAATGAGAGCAAGCGGTTGATTACTGATATAAAGGACTTACAATCAAAATCAATTGAGGACTTCATAACGATTTCTTACAAAAAGATCCTTCCCAATGGCAGAACGAGCCAAGCTATATAGACGGAGTAAATATAGTCACTAAAATGAGGGTAGTAAACGATACTGCCGAACGAAGTGTCAAATTAATGGAAGAATATAATAATGCATTATCCAAAAATGAAGGAGAAAAACAATTTATTCTACAAATTGTAACTGAATTTTGAAATAACTATAGAGGTATTAATAAATCAGATCTCATAGAACACTAATCTCTTTGTGTTTTACTTAAGCTTGCCACGCCCCAATTTGCCCACTTTTATTCAATAACCATAAGGAACTAAATTTTAAGTAAGATTCAAACTTATTTTGACGCAAAAACAAAATATTTTCCTATAAAATACTTAAATTTTATAATGTGCCACGCCTTTTTTGGGGGCATGCATTGAAATAAAACTCCTTATTTAACATAATATCGACACTTAATATAAATTTTGATGAATAATAATAAACTTATAAGTTGTTTCTAAAAAAATTTAGCAAAATGCCTTCTAATCAATTTGAGGGCGCATGTGCCACGCCTTAACGTTGACCGATCTGTCTTAAACTTTGGAAATATGTTATTTGTGCTCAAAGGAAGAAAATTGGGGGGCGAATCACCTCTTTCAAAATCAAAAAATAATTCCATATAAAATTGTCCACTCTATAGTACATATTATATAAATAATAAAAATAAATATGTAAGGTATTAAATATTTACTAAATAATATAAATAAATATATAAGGTATTTCATATTTATTAAACATAACAAATAAATATGTAGGGCATTACATATATATAAATAATAAAAATATATATGTAAGGTATTAAATATTTATTAAAAATAACAGACAACAATGAATGTGTGGGCGGGGAGAATGGATGGCAAAGAAAAAAAATATAATAAAAAGAGCCACGGCCCCAAAACCGAACCCGAACGCGGCGAAAATGTGTGCGAAACAAACGCTGCTAGAAAACGGTTAAGGGAAGAGGTTAGCGATATCGCAAAGAGAGCGCTGACAAACATGGCGGTCGCATGCGGGAAGGATACCGTAACATGCGCACCTACACTGTTGCACATGCGTACGGAATAGGGGTATAAAAGGTGCCGACTACCATGCAGTCGGTCACTTTGCGAAAATTTACAAAAGTAATCACAACACCAATGGAGAACGGCAACCGGAACAACGAGGGAAGGAGGGCAGCCCATTCGCCGGGCCACGACCCACGTGCGCACTCTCGCACACCAGCGGCCATGGGTGCCAGCGCCAGAGGTCGCAGAAACGTGGCGCGACGAGGGCGTTGGGCAGGACAGCCCTATGCGCGGGTCGAACCGCAACGAGAGGCGTCGCCAGATGTGTTGGAATTGCGGACGTCACCCATTTTTGAATCACCGAGGAGCGGGAAGCAGCCGAGCGTAAGCGTTGCCGCTGCCAGGAGTTGGAGGAAGAGCGCGATTGGGTGCGCCGCGCTTTCATCGAGGATTGGAACAGCAGCGACTGGGAGGTGGACAGCGACGCTGGGCCAGTGGTCGGAAGGGGCGAGGAATCGCCGCGGGGGGATTTTATTGAGATAAATCCCGAATGGATCCGGATGTGCCACCCGGAGGCACCGCCGACCCCTGAGGATGAGCATTTGGGCCCAGCCAGCCCGGAACGGGTCACCTCACCGCCGCTGCCGGATACTCCACCCCCGGAGTGGAGGTGTCGGACGCGGAGGACGAGGTCATTACGATATCGTCCGAGTCGGAGGGCGAAACGACACCGGAGCCCGGGAAGGTGCAACCGCCGACAATGACCGTCTCGAGAAGAAGAGGTACGCGGATGGTAGGTGGAACCACAAGGTGATCGCGGTGGTAGAGTAGTGCGAGGAGGTGGCACCCCCGCGCGACGATTTTATAAGAGAGGCGACGCTACCACGACCGCGAGAGGCGACGCCACCACGACCCCGAACGCCAACGCCACCACGACCGCGAGAGGCGACGCCACCACGATCCCGAACGCCAACGCCACCACGACCGCGAGAGGCGACGCCACCACGACCCCGAACGCCAACGCCACCACGACCACGAGAGGCGACGCCACCACGCCCCAAACGCCAACGCCACCACGACCGCGAGAGGCGACGCCACCACGATCCCGAACGCCAACGCCACCACGACCCCGATAGCCAACGCCACCACGACCACGAGAGGCGACGCCACCACGCCACAACCGCCGTCACCACCACGAACACTAGAGGCGACGCCGCCCCGACCCCGAACGCCGTCACCACCCCGACTACAACAGGCACCACCCCAAGCACCAGGAAACACGGCCACCAGCCCTACAACCCAGACGACACCTTGGGAGCGGCCGACACCGCTGCAGGTGGGCACGCCGCCTCGCCCGGAACACCACCTCCGCCACCAACATGGGCGCCCAATGCGGCACGCCCAGCGTTCGGCCGGCAGGCTTCGTGTCCATATGGGGAACGGCCGGCTCGCCCCGTGCTACAACGGCAATCGTCCGCACCACTGGCGGCTTCAGGGTGGAGAGAGGTGGCACGAGAGAACTGGCCACCAGAGGTGATGGCTGCCGCAGCGGGAGGTAGCGACAGACGCACGTCGCGTATTGTATGTGCACACGGCCAAAGGTACCGCCTACGGATATCGGCCAGAGGCACGCGGGCCTTTTTGCCGGAGTAAAAGAACACGCAAGTATAAACAACACGCACAAAAAAAATAATAATAAAAAAATATATAAAAATATGAATACACCATATATATATATAAAAATGTAAATGCATATTTATTTTAACCTGAAAAGAGCTAAAGAAAAACAGGTGGATTAAAACTGCAAGAGGGGGGGTGAAATTTTCTGGAAGCATACTCACATAAAATATGTGTGATCCAGCGAGAGCGGCAAACGGCATGGCCTGGAAAAGAGAACGAGTTTTAGGATATGGTGGAGATGGCGAAGGGCGCGAAAATATGTTACTTACCTTGTTTTTTTTTTTAGTTTTTTTCCAGCACAACAAAATAATTGCAAAGTGCAAATTGTATGTCATGGCCGAATAGTGTTGGATAGTTGCGTGTGGCCATATCGATCCGGCCACATCGCAAATATCGATCTGGACGTATCGAATAACACCGGGCGATGCAAAGCCACTAGATGGCGTTACGCGACCACCAGCTGATCGTTACAAAATTCACTGCTGTCGGACGCCAAAGCTCAAACGGAGGCGCGCGATTTGAAAGACGCAAATTTACTGCTAACGGACGTTAAAATTCAAAACGTAGGCGCGCGTTTTGAAAGACGCAAAATTAAGTGGAAGGCTTCCACTTCCGGAGAAAGAGGGGAGTGCGAGGAGCCATATTCACGTATAGCGCCTCACAGAAGGCGATTGCACTTATAGCCGCAGCCGGACCTAAGTTGCGGCGAATGCGCATGCTGTCTCGCTCTGACACAGGATGTCAGCGTTAAGGTTCGTGTTTGGCACATGGGAGCCGCAAAACACGTACCGTAAAAGTCGTGGCAAAGTGCCGTTGGTGTGCGAGCGGTGCATCCACGAGATATAGTGATCACCGTCAGACCAACGACAGGCGTGAGCAGCAACGAGGAACCGTTGTTGCTAGGAAAATCTCACTGGAACGATCACGCCACCTTTGCCCTTGGGTGACATTGGCAGCGCTGACAGGCCCTGGTCCAGCGAGACAGCAGATGGGTATAAAAGAGCCGCCTTTGACAGAGCGAGGAGACAGTTCAAGAGTCAGTACAGAAGGCAGAACAAGAGTTAGTACAAAAGTGAATACGAAGTTAGTGTGAGTGCGAAGTGGAAAGTCAGCGCGAAACATAAAGTGTACCAAGGACTCAGAGGGCAAGAAATCCTACGCGAAAGGATAATTTAAGAATTAAAAGGATTCATATCGCAATAAGGACAAAGCAGATCGTGTCCTTAGCGAGTAACAAACATTTTACTAAGAAATCGGTACGCGGAATTTATCAAGCCTTGTGGTGCGTTGCATTTGCAAAGCAACCTCAAATTAAAACCAAGTATCAGACAAGTGAGCCTGGCGAAGGACGGGTGAAGCTAAAGCCAGAGCCTGTGAGTAGGCGAGACTATTGGCGAAACCCTTGTGGTAACAAGGAGGCCATAGTAGAGCCTGGTGAATTCGGGCGTTGCTAGCTAAAACCTCGTTCAGTAGGCGTAACATTGACTCTGAATAGTTGGTGCAACGAGAGCGCCAGCATTGCAAATAAAACCACGACACAAGATCCGTGCGATTTCCTAAACTCAAATAAGAAATATCATTAAGTGCACAGCTCAATTGTAAAACCCAACGTGAAAACTAGCAGAGAGTGCAGTTTTAAAATATATGTATAAAAAGCAAAACCTAATTTTGTTATTATTGCCGCAGCCGCCACATATATAAATTTGTTGGCTCGCACCCTCAGCACCGCGAGAGTAAGCCCAGCTAAAATCCGCGTGACAATTTTAGGTTCGTTACACCTCTTTACCATTGTTATCAGCGCGAATGCCTTCCTAGGTACTTAATACTTGATTGTAAGAATTCGCACTTGTCCATTCGTAGCTCTAACTTGTTCTGCACTAGAAACAAACGCTGCTAGAAAATGGTTAAGGGAAGAGGTTAGCGATATCGCAAAGAGAGCGCTGACAAAACATGGCGGTCGCATGCGGGAAGGATACCGTAACATGCGCACCTACACTGTTGCACATGCGTACGGAATAGGGGTATAAAAGGTGCCGACTACCATGCAGTCGGTCACTTTGCGAAAATTTACAAAAGTAATCACAACACTAATGGAGAACGGCAACCGGAACAACGAGGGAAGGAGGGCAGCCCATGCGTCGGGCCACGACCCACGTGCGCACTCTCGCACACCAGCGGCCATGGGTGCCAACGCCAGAGGGCGCAGAAACGTGGCGCGACGAGGGCGTTGGGCAGGACAGCCATATGCGCGGGTCGAGCCGCAACGAGAGGCGTCGCCAGATGTGTTGGAATTGCGGGCGTCACCCATTTTGAATCACCGAGGAGTGGGAAGCAGCCGAGCGTAAGCGTTGCCGCTGCCAGGAGTTGGAGGAAGAGCGCGATTGGGTGCGCCGCGCTTTCAGCGAGGATTGGGACAGCAGCGACTGGGAGGTGGACAGCGACGCTGGGCCAGTGGTCGGAAGGGGCGAGGAATCGCCGCGGGGGGATTTTATTGAGATAAATCCCGAATGGATCCGGATGTGCCACCCGGAGGCACCGCCGACCCCTGAGGATGAACATGTGGGCCCAGCCAGCCCGGAACGGGTCACCTCACCGCCGCTGCCGGATACTCCACCCCCGGAGTGGAGGTGTCGGACGCGGAGGACGAGATTATTACGATATCGTCCGAGTCGGAGGGCGAAACGACACCGGAGCCCGGGAAGGTGCAACCGCCGACGGTGACCGTCTCGAGAAGAAGAGGTACGCGGATGATAGGTGGTACCACAAGGTGATCGCGGTGGTAGAGTAGTGCGAGGAGGTGGCACCCCCGCGCGACGATTTTATAAGAGAGGCGATGCTACCACGCCCGCGAGAGGCGACGCCACCACGACCCCGAACGCCAACGCCACCACGACCGCGAGAGGCGACGCCACCACGACCCCGAACGCCAACGCCACCTCGACCACGAGAGGCGACGCCACCACGCCCCAAACGCCATCACCACCACGAACACGAGAGGCGACGCCGCCCCGTCCCCGAACGCCGTCACCACCCCGACTACAACAGGCACCACCCAAGCACCAGGAAACACGGCCACCAGCCCTACAACCCAGACGACACCTTGGGAGCGGCCGACACCGCTGCAGGTGGGCACGCCGCCTCGCCCCGGAACACCACCTCCGCCACCAACATGGGCGCCCAATGCGGCATGCCCAGCGTTCGGCCGGCAGGCTTCGTGTCCATATGGGGAACGGCCGGCTCGCCCCGTGCTACAGCGGCAATCGTCCGCACCACTGGCGGCTTCAGGGTGGAGAGAGGTGGCACGAGAGAACTGGCCACCAGAGGTGATGGCTGCCGCAGCGGGAGGTAGCGACAAACGCACTTCGCGTATTGTATGTGCACACGGCCAAAGGTACCGCCTACGGATATCGGCCAGAGGCACGCGGGCCTTTTTGCCGGAGTAAAAGAACACGCAAGTATAAACAACACGCACAAAAAAAATAATAATAAAAAAAATATATAAAAATATGAATACACCATATATATATATATAAAAATGTAAATGCATATTTATTTTAACCTGAAAAGAGCTAAAGAAAAACAGGTGGATTAAAACTGCAAGAGGGGGGGTGAAATTTTCTGGAAGCATACTCACATAAAATATGTGTGATCCAGCGAGAGCGGCAAACGGCATGGCCTGGAAAGAGAACGAGTTTTAGGATATGGTGGAGATGGCGAAGGGCGCGAAAATATGTTACTTACCTTGTTTTTTTTTAGTTTTTTCCAGCACAACAAAACAATTGCAAAGTGCAAATTGTATGTCATGGCCGAATAGTGTTGGATAGTTGCGTGTGGCCATATCCATCCGGCCACATCGCAAATATCGATCTGGACGTATCGAATAACACCGGGCGATGCAAAGCCACTAGATGGCGTTACGCGACCACCAGCTGATCGTTACAAAATTCACTGCTAACGGACGCCAAAGTTCAAAACGGAGGCGCGCGATTTGAAAGACGCAAAATTTACTGCTAACGGACGTTAAAATTCAAAACGTAGGCGCGCGTTTTGAAAAACGCAAAATTAAGTGGAAGGCTTCCACTTCCGGAGAAAGAGGGGAGTGTGAGGAGCCATATTCACGTATAGCGCCTCACAGAAGGCGATTGCACTTATAGCCGCAGCCGGACCTGAGTTGCGGCGAATGCGCATGATGTCTCGCTCTGACACAGGATGTCAGCGCTAAGGTTCGTGTTTGGCACATGGGAGCCGCAAAACACGTACCGTAAAAGTCGTGGCAAAGTGCCGTTGGTGTGCGAGCGGTGCATCCACGAGATATAGTGATCACCGTCAGACCAACGACAGGCGTGAGCAGCAACGAGGAACCGTTGTTGCTAGGAAAATCTCACTGGAACGATCACGCCACCTTTGCCCTTGGGTGACATTGGCAGCGCTGACAGGCCCCGGTCCAGCGAGACAGCAGATGGGTATAAAAAGAGCCGCCTTTGACAGAGCGAGGAGACAGTTCAAGAGTCAGTACAGAAGGCAGAACAAGAGTTAGTACAAAAGTGAATACGAAGTTAGTGTGAGTGCGAAGTGGAAAGTCAGCGCGAAACATAAAGTGTACCAAGGACTCAGAGGGCAAGAAATCCTACGCGAAAGGATAATTAAAGAATTAAAAGGATTCATATCGCAATAAGGACAAAGCAGATCGTGTCCTTAGCGAGTAACAAACATTTTACTAAGAAATCGGTACGCGGAATTTATCAAGCCTTGTGGTGCGTTGCATTTGCAAAGCAACCTCAAATTAAAACCAAGTATCAGACAAGTGAGCCTGGCGAAGGACGGGTGAAGCTAAAGCCAGAGCCTGTGAGTAGGCGAGACTATTGGCGAAACCCTTGTGGTAACAAGGAGGCCATAGTAGAGCCTGGTGAATTCGGGCGTTGCTAGCTAAAACCTCGTTCAGTAGGCGTAACATTGACTCTGAATAGTTGGTGCAACGAAAGCGCCAGCATTGCAAATAAAACCACGACACAAGATCCGTGCGATTTCCTAAACTCAAATAAGAAATATCATTAAGTGCACAGCTCAATTGTAAAACCCAACGTGAAAACTAGCAGAGAGTGCAGTTTTAAAATATATGTATAAAAAGCAAAACCTAATTTTGTTATTATTGCCGCAGCCGCCACATATATAAATTTTTTGGCTCGTACCCTCAGCACCGCGAGAGTAAGCCCAGCTAAAAACCGCGTGACAATTTTAGGTTCGTTACACCTCTATACCCTTGTTATCAGCGCGAATGCCTTTCTTCGTTATTAAGAATCCTAGGTACTTAATACTTGATTGTAAGAATTCGCACTTGTCCATTCGTAGCTCTAACTTGTTCTGCACTAGAAACAAACGCTGCTAGAAAACGGTTAAGGGAAAAGGTTAGCGATATCGCAAAGAGAGCGCTGACAAAACATGGCGGTCGCATGCGGGAAGGATACCGTAACATGCGCACCTACACTGTTGCACATGCGTACGGAATAGGGGTATAAAAGGTGCCGACTACCATGCAGTCGGTCACTTTGCGAAAATTTACAAAAGTAATCACAACACTAATGAAGAACGGCAACCGGAACAACGAGGGAAGGAGGGCAGCCCATGCGTCGGGCCACGACCCACGTGCGCACTCTCGCACACCAGCGGCCATGGGTGCCAGCGCCAGAGGGCGCAGAAACGTGGCGCGACGAGGGCGTTGGGCAGGACAACCCTATGCGCGGGTCGAGCCGCAACGAGAGGCGTCGCCAGATGTGTTGGATTTGCGGGCGTCACCCATTTTTGAATCACCGAGGAGCGGGAAACAGCCGAGCGTAAGCGTTGCCGCTGCCAGGAGTTGGCGGAAGAGCGCGATTGGGTGCGCCGCGCTTTCAGCGAGGATTGGGACAGCAGCGACTGGGAGGTGGACAGCGACGCTGGGCCAGTGGTCGGAAGGGGCGAGGAATCGCCGCGGGGGGATTTTATTGAGATAAATCCCGAATGGATCCGGATGTGCCACCCGGAGGCACCGCCGACCCCTGAGGATGAACATGTGGGCCCAGCCAGCCCGGAACGGGTCACCTCACCGCCGCTGCCGGATACTCCACCCCCGGAGTGGAGGTGTCGGACGCGGAGGACGAGGTCATTACGATATCGTCCGAGTCGGAGGGCGAAACGACACCGGAGCCCGGGAAGGTGCAACCGCCGACGGTGACCGTCTCGAGAAGAAGAGGTACGCGGATGGTAGGTGGTACCACAAGGTGATCGCGGTGGTAGAGTAGTGCGAGGAGGTGGCACCCCCGCGCGACTATTTTATAAGAGAGGCGACGCTACCACGACCGCGAGAGGCGACGCCACCACGCCCCCGAACGCCAACGCCACCACGACCGCGAGAGGCGACGCCGCCCCGTCCCCGAACGCCGTCACCACCCCGACTACAACAGGCACCACCCCAAGCACCAGGAAACACGGCCACCAGCCCTACAACCCAGACGACACCTTGGGAGCGGCCGACACCGCTGCAGGTGGGCACGCCGCCTCGCCCCGGAACACCACCTCCGCCACCAACATGGGCGCCCAATGCGGCATGCCTAGCGTTCGGCCGGCAGGCTTCGTGTCCATATGGGGAACGGCCGGCTCGCCCCGTGCTACAGCGGCAATCGTCCGCACCACTGGCGGCTTCAGGGTGGAGAGAGGTGGCACGAGAGAACTGGCCACCAGAGGTGATGGCTGCCGCAGCGGGAGGTAGCGACAGACGCACGTCGCGTATTGTATGTGCACACGGCCAAAGGTACCGCCTACGGATATCGGCCAGAGGCACGCGGGCCTTTTTGCCGGAGTAAAAGAACACGCAAGTATAAACAACACGCACAAAAAAAAATAATAATAAAAAAATATATATAATAATATGTATATACCATATATATATATATATATATATATATATATATAAATGTAAATGCATATTTATTTTAACCTGAAAAGAGCTAAAGAAAAACAGGTGGATTAAAACTGCAAGAGGGGGGGTGAAATTTTCTGGAAGCATACTCACATAAAATATGTGTGATCCAGCGAGAGCGGCAAACGGCATGGCCTGGAAAAGAGAACGAGTTTTAGGATATGGTGGAGATGGCGAAGGGCGCGAAAATATGTTACTTACCTTGTTTTTTTTTTTAGTTTTTTCCAGCACAACAAAATAATTGCAAAGTGCAAATTGTATGTCATGGCCGAATAGTGTTGGATAGTTGCGTGTGGCCATATCGATCCGGCCACATCGCAAATATCGATCTGGACGTATCGAATAACACCGGGCGATGCAAAGCCACTAGATGGCGTTACGCGACCACCAGCTGATCGTTACAAAATTCACTGCTAACGGACGCCAAAGTTCAAAACGGAGGCGCGCGATTTGAAAGACGCAAAATTTACTGCTAACGGACGTTAAAATTCAAAACGTAGGCGCGCGTTTTGAAAGACGCAAAATTAAGTGGAAGGCTTCCACTTCCGGAGAAAGAGGGGAGTGTGAGGAGCCATATTCACGTATAGCGCCTCACAGAAGGCGATTGCACTTATAGCCGCAGCCGGACCTGAGTTGCGGCGAATGCGCATGATGTCTCGCTCTGACACAGGATGTCAGCGCTAAGGTTCGTGTTTGGCACATGGGAGCCGCAAAACACGTACCGTAAAAGTCGTGGCAAAGTGCCGTTGGTGTGCGAGCGGTGCATCCACGAGATATAGTGATCACCGTCAGACCAACGACAGGCGTGAGCAGCAACGAGGAACCGTTGTTGCTAGGAAAATCTCACTGGAACGATCACGCCACCTTTGCCCTTGGGTGACATTGGCAGCGCTGACAGGCCCTGGTCCAGCGAGACAGCAGATGGGTATAAAAAGAGCCGCCTTTGACAGAGCGAGGAGACAGTTCAAGAGTCAGTACAGAAGGCAGAACAAGAGTTAGTACAAAAGTGAATACGAAGTTAGTGTGAGTGCGAAGTGGAAAGTCAGCGCGAAACATAAAGTGTACCAAGGACTCAGAGGGCAAGAAATCCTACGCGAAAGGATAATTAAAGAATTAAAAGGATTCATATCGCAATAAGGACAAAGCAGATCGTGTCCTTAGCGAGTAACAAACATTTACTAAGAAATCGGTACGCGGAATTTATCAAGCCTTGTGGTGCGTTGCATTTGCAAAGCAACCTCAAATTAAAACCAAGTATCAGACAAGTGAGCCTGGCGAAGGACGGGTGAAGCTAAAGCCAGAGCCTGTGAGTAGGCGAGACTATTGGCGAAACCCTTGTGGTAACAAGGAGGCCATAGTAGAGCCTGGTGAATTCGGGCGTTGCTAGCTAAAACCTCGTTCAGTAGGCGTAACATTGACTCTGAATAGTTGGTGCAACGAGAGCGCCAGCATTGCAAATAAAACCACGACACAAGATCCGTGCGATTTCCTAAACTCAAATAAGAAATATCATTAAGTGCACAGCTCAATTGTAAAACCCAACGTGAAAACTAGCAGAGAGTGCAGTTTTAAAATATATGTATAAAAAGCAAAACCTAATTTTGTTATTATTGCCGCAGCCGCCACATATATAAATTTGTTGGCTCGCACCCTCAGCACCGCGAGAGTAAGCCCAGCTAAAATCCGCGTGACAATTTTAGGTTCGTTACACCTCTTTACCATTGTTATCAGCGCGAATGCCTTCCTAGGTACTTAATACTTGATTGTAAGAATTCGCACTTGTCCATTCGTAGCTCTAACTTGTTCTGCACTAGAAACAAACGCTGCTAGAAAATGGTTAAGGGAAGAGGTTAGCGATATCGCAAAGAGAGCGCTGACAAAACATGGCGGTCGCATGCGGGAAGGATACCGTAACATGCGCACCTACACTGTTGCACATGCGTACGGAATAGGGGTATAAAAGGTGCCGACTACCATGCAGTCGGTCACTTTGCGAAAATTTACAAAAGTAATCACAACACTAATGGAGAACGGCAACCGGAACAACGAGGGAAGGAGGGCAGCCCATGCGTCGGGCCACGACCCACGTGCGCACTCTCGCACACCAGCGGCCATGGGTGCCAACGCCAGAGGGCGCAGAAACGTGGCGCCACGAGGGCGTTGGGCAGGACAGCCCTATGCGCGGGTCGAGCCGCAACGAGAGGCGTCGCCAGATGTGTTGGAATTGCGGGCGTCACCCATTTTTGAATCACCGAGGAGCGGGAAGCAGCCGAGCGTAAGCGTTGCCGCTGCCAGGAGTTGGAGGAAGAGCGCGATTGGGTGCGCCGCGCTTTCAGCGAGGATTGGGACAGCAGCGACTGGGAGGTGGACAGCGACGCTGGGCCAGTGGTCGGAAGGGGCGAGGAATCGCCGCGGGGGGATTTTATTGAGATAAATCCCGAATGGATCCGGATGTGC
The DNA here is from genome assembly GCA_030179655.1 of Scaptomyza flava. Taxonomy (NCBI): domain Eukaryota; kingdom Metazoa; phylum Arthropoda; class Insecta; order Diptera; family Drosophilidae; genus Scaptomyza; species Scaptomyza flava. Next base: position 163,534 of record JARNME010000047.1, on the reverse strand, counting down.
CACCCGGAGGCACCACCGAACCTGAGGATGAACATGTGGGCCCAGCCAGCCCGGAACGGGTCACCTCACCGCCGCTGCCGGATACTCCACCCCCGGAGTGGAGGTGTCGGACGCGGAGGACGAGATCGTTACGATATCGTCCGAGTCGGAGGGCGAAACGATACCGGAGCCCGGGAAGGTGCAACCGCCAACAATGACCGTCTCGAGAAGAAGAGGTACGCGGATGGTAGGTGGTACCACAAGGTGATCGCGGTGGTAGAGTAGTGCGAGGAGGTGGCACCCCCGCGCGACGATTTTATAAGAGAGGCGATGCTACCACGCCCGCGAGAGGCGACGCCACCACGACCCCCCACGCCAACGCCACCACGACCGCGAGAGGCGACGCCACCACGACCCCGAACGCCAACGCCACCACGACCACGAGAGGCGACGCCACCACGCCCCAAACGCCATCACCACCACGAACACGAGAGGCGACGCCGCCCCGACCCCGAACGCCGTCACCACCCCGACTATAACAGGCACCACCCCAAGCACCAGGAAACACGGCCACCAGCCCTACAACCCAGACGACACCTTGGGAGCGGCCGACACCGCTGCAGGTGGGCACGCCGCCTCGCCCCGGAACACCACCTCCGCCACCAACATGGGCGCCCAATGCGGCATGCCCAGCGTTCGGCCGGCAGGCTTCGTGTCCATATGGGGAACGGCCGGCTCGCCCCGTGCTACAGCGGCAATCGTCCGCACCACTGGCGGCTTCAGGGTGGAGAGAGGTGGCACGAGAGAACTGGCCACCAGAGGTGATGGCTGCCGCAGCGGGAGGTAGCGACAGACGCAGGTCGCGTATTGTATGTGCACACGGCCAAAGGTACCGCCTACGGATATCGGCCAGAGGCACGCGGGCCTTTTTGCCGGAGTAAAAGAACACGCAAGTATAAACAACACGCACAAAAAAAATAATAATAAAAAAATATATATAAAAATATGTATATACCATATATATTTATATATATATATATATATATATAAATGTAAATGCATATTTATTTTAACCTGAAAGAGCTAAAGAAAAACAGGTGGATTAAAACTGCAAGAGGGGGGGTGAAATTTTCTGGAAGCATACTCACATAAAATATGTGTGATCCAGCGAGAGCGGCAAACGGCATGGCCTGGAAAAGAGAACGAGTTTTAGGATATGGTGGAGATGGCGAAGGGCGCGAAAATATGTTACTTACCTTGTTTTTTTTTTGTTTTTTCCAGCACAACAAAACAATTGCAAAGTGCAAATTGTATGTCATGGCCGAATAGTGTTGGATAGTTGCGTGTGGCCATATCGATCCGGCCACATCGCAAATATCGATCTGGACGTATCGAATAACACCGGGCGATGCAAAGCCACTAGATTGCGTTACGTGACCACCAGCTGATCGTTACAAAATTCACTGCTAACGGACGCCAAAGTTCAAAACGGAGGCGCGCGATTTGAAAGACGCAAAATTTACTGCTAACGGACGTTAAAATTCAAAACGTAGGCGCGCGTTTTGAAAGACGCAAAATTAAGTGGAAGGCTTGCACTTCCGGAGAAAGAGGGGAGTGTGAGGAGCCATATTCACGTATAGCGCCTCACAGAAGGCGATTGCACTTATAGCCGCAGCCGGACCTGAGTTGCGGCGAATGCGCATGATGTCTCGCTTTGACACAGGATGTCAGCGCTAAGGTTCGTGTTTGGCACATGGGAGCCGCAAAACACGTACCGTAAAAGTCGTGGCAAAGTGCCGTTGGTGTGCGAGCGGTGCATCCACGAGATATAGTGATCACCGTCAGACCAACGACAGGCGTGAGCAGCAACGAGGAACCGTTGTTGCTAGGAAAATCTCACTGGAACTATCACGCCACCTTTGCCCTTGGGTGACATTGGCAGCGCTGACAGGCCCCGGTCCAGCGAGACAGCAGATGGGTATAAAAAGAGCCGCCTTTGACAGAGCGAGGAGACAGTTCAAGAGTCAGTACAGAAGGCAGAACAAGAGTTAGTACAAAAGTGAATACGAAGTTAGTGTGAGTGCGAAGTGGAAAGTCAGCGCGAAACATAAAGTGTACCAAGGACTCAGAGGGCAAGAAATCCTACGCGAAAGGATAATTAAAGAATTAAAAGGATTCATATCGCAATAAGGACAAAGCAGATCGTGTCCTTAGCGAGTAACAAACATTTTACTAAGAAATCGGTACGCGGAATTTATCAAGCCTTGTGGTGCGTTGCATTTGCTAAGCAACCTCAAATTAAAACCAAGTACCAGACAAGTGAGCCTGGCGAAGGACGGGTGAAGCTAAAGCCAGAGCCTGTGAGTAGGCGAGACTATTGGCGAAACCCTTGTGGTAACAAGGAGGCCATAGTAGAGCCTGGTGAATTCGGGCGTTGCTAGCTAAAACCTCGTTCAGTAGGCGTAACATTGACTCTGAATAGTTGGTGCAACGAGAGCGCCAGCATTGCAAATAAAACCACGACACAAGATCCGTGCGATTTCCTAAACTCAAATAAGAAATATCATTAAGTGCACAGCTCAATTGTAAAACCCAACGTGAAAACTAGCAGAGAGTGCAGTTTTAAAATATATGTATAAAAAGCAAAACCTAATTTTGTTATTATTGCCGCAGCCGCCACATATATAAATTTTTGGCTCGTACCCTCAGCACCGCGAGAGTAAGCCCAGCTAAAAACCGCGTGACAATTTTAGGTTCGCCTTTCTTCGTTGTTAAGAATCCTAGGTACTTAATACTTGATTGTAAGAATTCGCACTTGTCCATTCGTAGCTCTAACTTGTTCTGCACTAGAAACAAACGCTGCTAGAAAACGGTTAAGGGAAGAGGTTAGCGATATCGCAAAGAGAGCGCTGACAAAACATGGCGGTCGCATGCGGGAAGGATACCGTAACATGCGCACCTACACTGTTGCACATGCGTACGGAATAGGGGTATAAAAGGTGCCGACTACCATGCAGTCGGTCACTTTGCGAAAATTTACAAAAGTAATCACAACACTAATGGAGAACGGCAACCGGAACAACGAGGGAAGGAGGGCAGCCCATGCGTCGGGCCACGACCCACGTGCGCACTCTCGCACACCAGCGGCCATGGGTGCCAGCGCCAGAGGGCGCAGAAACGTGGCGCGACGAGGGCGTTGGGCAGGACAGCCCTATGCGCGGGTCGAGCCGCAACGAGAGGCGTCGCCAGATGTGTTGGAATTGCGGGCGTCACCCATTTTTGAATCACCGAGGAGCGGGAAGCAGCCGAGCGTAAGCGTTGCCGCTGCCAGGAGTTGAAGGAAGAGCGCGATTGGGTGCGCCGCGCTTTCAGCGAGGATTGGGACAGCAGCGACTGGGAGGTGGACAGCGACGCTGGGCCAGTGGTCGGAAGGGGCGAGGAATCGCCGCGGGGGGATTTTATTGAGATAAATCCCGAATGGATCCGGATGTGCCACCCGGAGGCACCGCCGAACCCTGAGGATGAACATGTGGGCCCAGCCAGCCCGGAACGGGTCACCTCACCGCCGCTGCCGGATACTCCACCCCCGGAGTGGAGGTGTCGGACGCGGAGGACGAGGTCATTACGATATCGTCCGAGTCGGAGGGCGAAACGACACCGGAGCCCGGGAAGGTGCAACCGCCGACGGTGACCGTCTCGAGAAGAAGAGGTACGCGGATGGTAGGTGGTACCACAAGGTGATCGCGGTGGTAGAGTAGTGCGAGGAGGTGGCACCCCCGCGCGACGATTTTATAAGAGAGGCGACGCTACCATGACCGCGAGAGGCGACGCCACCACGACCCCGAACGCCGTCACCACCCCGACTACAACAGCACCACCCCAAGCACCAGGAAACACGGCCACCAGCCCTACAACCCAGACGACACCTTGGGAGCGGCCGACACCGCTGCAGGTGGGCACGCCGCCTCGCCCCGGAACACCACCTCCGCCACCAACATGGGCGCCCAATGCGGCACGCCCAGCGTTCGGCCGGCAGGCTTCGTGTCCATATGGGGAACGGCCGGCTCGCCCCGTGCTACAGCGGCAATCGTCCGCACCACTGGCGGCTTCAGGGTGGAGAGAGGTGGCACGAGAGAACTGGCCAACAGAGGTGATGGCTGCCGCAGCGGGAGGTAGCGACAGACGCACGTCGCGTATTGTATGTGCACACGGCCAAAGGTACCGCCTACGGATATCGGCCAGAGGCACGCGGGCCTTTTTGCCGGAGGAAAAGAACACGCAAGTATAAACAACACGCACAAAAAAAATAATAATAAAAAAATATATAAAAATATGTATATACCATATATATATATATATATATATATAAATGTAAATGCATATTTATTTTAACCTGAAAAGAGCTAAAGAAAAACAGGTGGATTAAAACTGCAAGAGGGGGGGTGAAATTTTCTGGAAGCATACTCACATAAAATATGTGTGATCCAGCGAGAGCGGCAAACGGCATGGCCTGGAAAAGAGAACGAGTTTTAGGATATGGTGGAGATGGCGAAGGGCGCGAAAATATGTTACTTACCTTGTTTTTTTTTTTAGTTTTTTCCAGCACAACAAAACAATTGCAAAGTGCAAATTGTATGTCATGGCCGAATAGTGTTGGATAGTTGCGTGTGGCCATATCGATCCGGCCACATCGCAAATATCGATCTGGACGTATCGAATAAACACCGGGCGATGCAAAGCCACTAGATGGCGTTACGTGACCACCAGCTGATCGTTACAAAATTCACTGCTAACGGACGCCAAAGTTCAAAACGGAGGCGCGCGATTTGAAAGTCGCAAAATTTACTGCTAACGGACGTTAAAATTCAAACGTAGGCGCGCGTTTTGAAAGACGCAAAATTAAGTGGAAGGCTTGCACTTCCGGAGAAAGAGGGGAGTGTATTCACGTATAGCGCCTCACAGAAGGCGATTGCACTTATAGCCGCAGCCGGACCTGAGTTGCGGCGAATGCGCATGATGTCTCGCTCTGACACAGGATGTCAGCGCTAAGGTTCGTGTTTGGCACATGGGAGCCGCAAAACACGTACCGTAAAAGTCGTGGCAAAGTGCCGTTGGTGTGCGAGCGGTGCATCCACGAGATATAGTGATCACCGTCAGACCAACGACAGGCGTGAGCAGCAACGAGGAACCGTTGTTGCTAGGAAAATCTCACTGGAACGATCACGCCACCTTTGCCCTTGGGTGACATTGGCAGCGCTGACAGGCCCCGGTCCAGCGAGACAGCAGATGGGTATAAAAAGAGCCGCTTTGACAGAGCGAGGAGACAGTTCAAGAGTCAGTACAGAAGGCAGAACAAGAGTTAGTACAAAAGTGAATACGAAGTTAGTGTGAGTGCGAAGTGGAAAGTCAGCGCGAAACATAAAGTGTACCAAGGACTCAGAGGGCAAGAAATCCTACGCGAAAGGATAATATAAGAATTAAAGGATTCATATCGCAATAAGGACAAAGCAGATCGTGTCCTTAGCGAGTAACAAACATTTTACTAAGAAATCGGTACGCGGAATTTATCAAGCCTTGTGGTGCGTTGCATTTGCTAAGCAACCTCAAATTAAAACCAAGTACCAGACAAGTGAGCCTGGCGAAGGACGGGTGAAGCTAAAGCCAGAGCCTGTGAGTAGGCGAGACTATTGGCGAAACCCTTGTGGTAACAAGGAGGCCATAGTAGAGCCTGGTGAATTCGGGCGTTGCTAGCTAAAACCTCGTTCAGTAGGCGTAACATTGACTCTGAATAGTTGGTGCAACGAGAGCGCCAGCATTGCAAATAAAACCACGACACAAGATCCGTGCGATTTCCTAAACTCAAATAAGAAATATCATTAAGTGCACAGCTCAATTGTAAAACCCAACGTGAAAACTAGCAGAGAGTGCAGTTTTAAAATATATGTATAAAAAGCAAAACCTAATTTGTTATTATTGCCGCAGCCGCCACATATATAAATTTTTTGGCTCGTACCCTCAGCACCGCGAGAGTAAGCCCAGCTAAAAACCGCGTGACAATTTTAGGTTCGTTACACCTCTATACCCTTGTTATCAGCGCGAATGCCTTTCTTCGTTGTTAGAATCCTAGGTACTTAATACTTGATTGTAAGAATTCGCACTTGTCCATTCGTAGCTCTAACTTGTTCTGCACTAGAAACAAACGCTGCTAGAAAACGGTTAAGGGAAGAGGTTAGCGATATCGCAAAGAGAGCGCTGACAAAACATGGCGGTCGCATGCGGGAAGGATACCGTAACATGCGCACCTACACTGTTGCACATGCGTACGGAATAGGGGTATAAAAGGTGCCGACTACCATGCAGTCGGTCACTTTGCGAAAATTTACAAAAGTAATCACAACACTAATGGAGAACGGCAACCGGAACAACGAGGGAAGGAGGGCAGCCCATGCGTCGGGCCACGACCCACGTGCGCACTCTCGCACACCAGCGGCCATGGGTGCCAGCGCCAGAGGGCGCAGAAACGTGGCGCGACGTGGGCGTTGGGCAGGACAGCCCTATGCGCGGGTCGAGCCGCAACGAGAGGCGTCGCCAGATGTGTTGGAATTGCGGGCGTCACCCATTTTTGAATCACCGAGGAGCGGGAAGCAGCCGAGCGTAAGCGTTGCCGCTGCCAGGAGTTGAAGGAAGAGCGCGATTGGGTGCGCCGCGCTTTCAGCGAGGATTGGGACAGCAGCGACTGGGAGGTGGACAGCGACGCTGGGCCAGTGGTCGGAAGGGGCGAGGAATCGCCGCGGGGGGATTTTATTGAGATAAATCCCGAATGGATCCGGATGTGCCACCCGGAGGCACCGCCGAACCCTGAGGATGAACATGTGGGCCCAGCCAGCCCGGAACGGGTCACCTCACCGCCGCTGCCGGATACTCCACCCCCGGAGTGGAGGTGTCGGACGCGGAGGACGAGGTCATTACGATATCGTCCGAGTCGGAGGGCGAAACGACACCGGAGCCCGGGAAGGTGCAACCGCCGACGGTGACCGTCTCGAGAAGAAGAGGTACGCGGATGGTAGGTGGTACCACAAGGTGATCGCGGTGGTAGAGTAGTGCGAGGAGGTGGCACCCCCGCGCGACGATTTTATAAGAGAGGCGACGCTACCATGACCGCGAGAGGCGACGCCACCACGACGCCGAACGCCAACGCCACCACGACCGCGAGAGGCGACGCCGCCCCGTCCCCGAACGCCGTCACCACCCCGACTACAACAGGCACCACCCCAAGCACCAGGAAACACGGCCACCAGCCCTACAACCCAGACGACACCTTGGGAGCGGCCGACACCGCTGCAGGTGGGCACGCCGCCTCGCCCCGGAACACCACCTCCGCCACCAACATGGGCGCCCAATGCGGCACGCCCAGCGTTCGGCCGGCAGGCTTCGTGTCCATATGGGGAACGGCCGGCTCGCCCCGTGCTACAGCGGCAATCGTCCGCACCACTGGCGGCTTCAGGGTGGAGAGAGGTGGCACGAGAGAACTGGCCAACAGAGGTGATGGCTGCCGCAGCGGGAGGTAGCGACAGACGCACGTCGCGTATTGTATGTGCACACGGCCAAAGGTACCGCCTACGGATATCGGCCAGAGGCACGCGGGCCTTTTGCCGGAGGAAAAGAACACGCAAGTATAAACAACACGCACAAAAAAAATAATAATAAAAAAATATATATAAAATATGTATATACCATATATTTATATATATATATATATATATATATATATAAATGTAAATGCATATTTATTTTAACCTGAAAAGAGCTAAAGAAAAACAGGTGGATTAAAACTGCAAGAGGGGGGGTGAAATTTTCTGGAAGCATACTCACATAAAATATGTGTGATCCAGCGAGAGCGGCAAACGGCATGGCCTGGAAAAGAGAACGAGTTTTAGGATATGGTGGAGATGGCGAAGGGCGCGAAAATATGTTACTTACCTTGTTTTTTTTTTAGTTTTTTCCAGCACAACAAACCAATTGCAAAGTGCAAATTGTATGTCATGGCCGAATAGTGTTGGATAGTTGCGTGTGGCCATATCGATCCGGCCACATCGCAAATATCGATCTGGACGTATCGAATAACACTGGGCGATGCAAAGCCACTAGATGGCGTTACGCGACCACCAGCTGATCGTTACAAAATTCACTGCTAACGGACGCCAAAGTTCAAAACGGAGGCGCGCGATTTGAAAGACGCAAAATTTACTGCTAACGGACGTTAAAATTCAAAACGTAGGCGCGCGTTTTGAAAGACGCAAAATTAAGTGGAAGGCTTGCACTTCCGGAGAAAGAGGGGAGTGTGAGGAGCCATATTCACGTATAGCGCCTCACAGAAGGCGATTGCACTTATAGCCGCAGCCGGACCTGAGTTGCGGCGAATGCGCATGCTGTCTCGCTCTGACACAGGATGTCAGCGCTAAGGTTCGTGTTTGGCACATGGGAGCCGCAAAACACGTACCGTAAAAGTCGTGGCAAAGTGCCGTTGGTGTGCGAGCGGTGCATCCACGAGATATAGTGATCACCGTCAGACCAACGACAGGCGTGAGCAGCAACGAGGAACCGTTGGTGCTAGGAAAATCTCACTGGAACGATCACGCCACGTTTGCCCTTGGGTGACATTGGCAGCGCTGACAGGCCCCGGTCCAGCGAGACAGCAGATGGGTATAAAAAGAGCCGCCTTTGACAGAGCGAGGAGACAGTTCAAGAGTCAGTACAGAAGGCAGAACAAGAGTTAGTACAAAAGTGAATACGAAGTTAGTGTGAGTGCGAAGTGGAAAGTCAGCGCGAAACATAAAGTGTACCAAGGACTCAGAGGGCAAGAAATCCTACGCGAAAGGATAATATAAGAATTAAAAGGATTCATATCGCAATAAGGACAAAGCAGATCATGTCCTTAGCGAGTAACAAACATTTTACTAAGAAATCGGTACGCGGAATTTATCAAGCCTTGTGGTGCGTTGCATTTGCAAAGCAACCTCAAATTAAAACCAAGTACCAGACAAGTGAGCCTGGCGAAGGACGGGTGAAGCTAAAGCCAGAGCCTGTGAGTAGGC